>JAXQQM020072842.1:0-98727 GCA_034641835.2 Pinus albicaulis
TGAGATCTAGGGCCGAGATTAAATGCTCATTTAAATCTCACTTTCTATTTTTTAATTCACCCCACTTTAATAAAGACCCACTTAGTCATTTATTTCCAAAGTCACTTTTCCTTTCTAATTTTACATTGACTTTATTAAAGTCACTTTAAAATTAGACTTTAGTAACATTATCACTTAAAGTCACTTTTAAATTATATTTGACTTTATAACTTTATAAAGTCATTTTAGTAACTTTATCACTTAAAGTCACTTTTAAATTAGATTTGACTTTATAACTTTATAAAGTCACTTTAGGAGAAAAATTAAATTCTTTTGGACACTTTTCCCTAGGCCAAAGATCAAAGCCTTAGGGAACCACCTGTCCTCCGGTAACCAAATTTCAACACTCCCTCTTACCGAGGAAGGTGTTCCTCACCACAGCCATCTTGTCTCTGAAGTAGACATGCTTGCCCCGTGGTAAGGCTTTGGTAAGAATATCTGCAACCTGCTCATCAGTGGGAATATACTCAAGCTTCACAGCTCCTTTCTGAACATAGTCTCTGATGAAGTGATATTTGATCCCGATATGCTTTGACCTGTCATGAAATACCGGATTCTCCGTGAGTTTAATGCAACTCTGATTATCACAGTAAATCACTGAAGGTCTCAACGGCTGACCAAATAAGCCAAACAACATCTTGCGAAGCCAGATGGCCTCACAACTAGCTAGACTGGCTGCCATATACTCTGCTTCCGCTGAACTCAATGCTACTGACTGCTGCTTTCGGCTGAACCATGACACAACCGCCGAACCCAACCCAAAACAGCACCCTGAAGTGCTCTTCCTATCAGAAGCACAACCTGCCCAATCAGAATCAGTGTAACCTGCCAATCTCACTCCATCCCCCTGCCTGTAGTCCAGACCATAATCCACTGTCCCCTGCAAGTATCGCAAAATGTGTTTTGCAGCCACCCAGTGAACCTTCCTAGGCTCACATATAAACTGACTCATCGTGTTGACTGCAAAACAAATATCTGGTCTAGTGTTGACCAAATACATCAAGGAACCAATCAGCTGTCTGTACAATGTGGGATCCACCAACTCGGAATCCGAAGCATGAAGCTTCTTCCAGTTGGTGATCATCGGTGTTGACATGGGTCTACAATCCTCCATGTGGAATCTGCCAAGGATGTCCACAATATACTTCCCCTGTCCCAGGAAGAAATGCCCCTCCTCCTGCCATACCTCCAAACCCAAAAAGTAATGCATCAAGCCGATGTCCTTCATCTCAAACTCCGCCGCAAGATCTCTCTTGCAGTGCTCTATGAGTCTCTCTGCACCTGTAATGACTAAGTCATCCACATAAAACACCAGAATGAGAGGCTCCTCACCTATCACAATATAGTAAAGGTTCGGATCTGCCTCACTCTTTGTGAAACCCATCTTCTGCAAGTAAGTATCTATCCTGGAGTACCAAGCTCTGGGAGCTTGCTTCAAGCCATAAAGGGCCTTCTTCAGTCTGCACACATGGGACTCCTTCCCATGCACCTCAAAGCCCTGTGGCTGCTCAATGTACACCTCCTCCTGTATGAAGTCATTGAGAAATGCGGTCTTCACATCCATCTGGTGGATCTTCCAACCCATCTCTGCTGCTATCGATATAATGGAGCGGATCGAAGTATATCGAGCCACCGGAGCGAAGGTCTCCTCATAATCGACTCCCTCTACTTGGGAGAACCCTCTAGCCACAAACCTCGCTTTGAATTTCTCAATGCTGCCATCTGCAGCATGCTTTACCTTGTAAAGCCATCTGGAAGTAACCACGGATTTGCCCTCAGGCCTCGGCACCACCTCCTAAACATCATTCTTCATGATAGAAGAATACTCCTCCTGCATGGCCTCTCTCCAGACCTGCTGGCTAGCTGCCTCCTCATAGCTAGAAGGCTCAGAGTCAAGGATGCTGGTAGCCATTGCCATATAGCTACAAAACCTCTCAAGTGGTCTGCTCTCTTTGACCGGCCTCTTAGGCTCAGCAACAGATGTGGCATCTCTCAAGGTGTCCTGAAGCCACTTGGGCTTCCTCTTCCCTGAGTGCACTTCTCCCGCCGGAGAATAAAACTCCTCCTCCTCAACATCAGGAGCCTGAACTCCTGACTGTCTGTCTGCTGTCCTCCTGCCTGCACCTGAACCTGTAGATGCCGAGGTACCGTGTGAACTGTCCATCAGTGGACTCCCCAGTGAACTGCTCTGTGGACTGCTCTGCGTGCTGCCCATAGCACCACCCCTCTGACTCTGCGAGCCACTCCCCACTGACGGACCTGACATCGTCATAGATGTACCTCCGAATCCTCCTGATCCCTGCCCACTGGATCCCTGCGACTGACTCAACTGCTGCTGAGGGTCTGGCTGATCCAGATACTCTAACTCCCGTGACCTCCTAAAGGCCCTGTCTTCCTCGAACTTTACATCCCGCCTGACAACAACTTTCCTCTGCGCAGGAATGTAAATCCGAAAGGCCTTGGAGGTCTCACTGTAGCCCACAAAGATACCCTTCTCTGCGGTGGGTTCTAGTTTGGTCCTCTTCTCCTTGGGTATGTAGGAGTATGTAATGCACCCAAAGATACGAAGATGACCAATATCAGGCTTCTTCCCAGAAAAAGCCTCCTCCGGAGTCATGTGCCCCAAGGCACGATGCGGACTCCTGTTCTGCAAGTAAACAGCTGTGTTGCAGGCCTCTGCCCACAAAAACAATGGCAACCCCCGATCATGTAACATGGCTTTGGCAGCCCCTCCGATGGATCTGTTCTTCCTCTCCGCAACCCCGTTCTGCTGGGGGTTGTAAGGAACAGTGAGCTCCCTCCTAATGCCTGCCTCCGCACAATAGTCAACAAACTCTCCAAGGGTGTGCTCTCCTCCATTGTCCGACCTCAGGGACTTGATCTTCCGACCTGTCTGTGTCTCCACAAGAGCTCTGAACTCCTGAAACCGCTTGAAGACCTCACTCTTGGTCTTCAAGAAATAAATCCAGGTCCTCCTGGAGTGATCATCAATGAATAACACATAAGACTCATATCCACTCAAGGAAACATGAGACATCCGACCGCTCACATCGGAATGAATCAAATCAAGTATCCCAGTCGCTCTGCTGTCACTGCTAGGATAAGGGGATTTGGCAAACTTGCCCATCGCACATCCTCTGCAAGTATCAAAGTGATCAATACTGAAATCTGGCACACCTGTAGTGATCTCCCGCAAAGTCCTCAAGGCTCCATGATGCATGTGCCCCATCCTGCGGTGCCAAATCTCACACTGCTCAGAACTGCTAGCTCTGTTGTCGGTACTGCTGCTCAATGCCAAAAGGGACTGGAATGCAAACTTGTACACCTTTGCATGGCGTACACCTATCACTCTAGCTGAATCAGCTGGAGTGCCCCTGGGATACATCAACACCTGTCCTCCCCTGAATAGTATCTCATATCCTCTGTCCTCCAAAGCTGAGACGGATATGCGGTTCTTCCTCATCCCTGGCACATAAAGAACATCTGACACCTTCAAGGGAGGTTTGGACTCCCTCTGAAATGTCAATGTTCCCACACCGATTACTCTAACAACTCTGTCATCACCGAGTACTACCTCTACATCAGTGCCACTCTCTGAAAGCTCTGAGAAGTACTCACGGACTCCTGTCATGTGACGTGAAGCCCCACTGTCCACATACCAGATACCCGAAGATGCTCCGCTAATCGAGGAAAATGCATGCTCCCTCTGAACCTCTATGGCAGGTGATCCTGCACTAGAGGACTCACACGCAATGAACCCAAACTCTCAGTCAAAACGATTTGCAAAGTCCTCAACCTCTACTGATGCTGCCATGCTCTGGTTCTTCCCCTTCTTCTTCTTCTTCTCTGGACACACAACTGCATAGTGTCCCATCTTCTAACAATTCCAACACTTCACCTTGGAATAGTCCTTTTGTGTGTTACCCTGTTTACCTTTACCTTTGCCCCCACCATTGCTTGTGGAAGCTTGCTTCTTCCCTTTGCCTTTCTTGCGTCCTGCCAACAATGCTACATCTTCATCCTGCTCAACTGGCTTGGCTGCCCCAAGCTGACCTTTCCTGATCTCTGTCTGAATGCAATCATCCCAAAACCTCTCCCATGTGGGAAGGGTCTCACGTGCACAAACCCCATCAGCAAAGTTCATCCATGAACGGGGGAGGCCATTCACCGCAATCCGCACCAACTCAGTGGGTGGAATGGCCTCTCCAATCGCTGCCAACTCATCTCTCACATTAGTAATCTTTGTGAGATATCCAGCTGCACTATCATTACCCATCTTAATGGTCTTCAGCTTCTCCTTCAGGACCATTTTCCGGTTCTCATTGGTACTCTGGTAGAGGTTGGTCAATGCTGACCACATCTCATGGGCATTTCTCTTTCCTCTCACCTGAGGAATGCAATGGTCCTTGATTCCGTCTAGAATCAGTCTCTTACCCTTGTTGTTCTTTCTGTTATATGCTGCCAACTGAACAGGATCAGTAGGCACATTAACAGGCTGCTGTGTGGTATGAACCATGATATCCCAGACTTCTGCCTCCTCAAAGATACTCTGCATTCTCTCCTTCCAAACACTGTAATTTGTATGCCCATCCAGCCTATCCTCCACCCTCAATCCCAAAGACATCCTGCTGTCCTAAAATTGAAAAATAACACTGCTGTGGTAAAGATAAAAACTGCTGTTTGTGAAAAATCAGCTTGCTGGAATTTTCTGAGTGAAAAATCAACAGGCTGTAATTTTCCTCCTAGCTGTCCCAAACTGCCCTTCAGCACTCAAGCTTTGATACCATGTAGAAAATTTTGTTTCCCACCCCGGTTTTCAGTGTTCACCTTAATACTCCAAAATAATTAAATGCCCTTTCCCATATCCACACATTTAATAAATTGGAAAATAAATTTGCTGAAAACACAAATTCTGGAAATTTTTCAGAATGCTGAAAATGCAGAAATAAAATAACAGCAGTAACAAACAGTCATTCAACACATCATAACTCAGTATTTTTGGTCAAGGTGACCCTGGAAAAACCCCTACAACTCTTGGGGAAAACCAGTTCGAAAGCTCCTTCTTATTTCTGGAAAAATGCTTTTTACAGTGATAGAAATATTCAGCAAAATAAATAATCAGCAAACAGACTTTTACAACTTATCTCTTTTTCCGTGCTTAACCACCGCCTCGGAAAATGTGCAAACAACAAAATAGGAACAGCAATAAATGCTGTACAGATTTCTCGATTTTCGTGCCAAATAACAGCCTTAAATGCTGCTGTACGGCTGCCTAGAAAAGCGTGCAAGCTGTCCAAAAATCTGCTGTACGATTTCTGCCTTGAAATGCGTGCCAAAGGTACAGCCACTGGCTGCACGCTCCCAACTGCTTCCAAATCGTGGCAACTGCACCGTCAGACGCCGTCAGACGCCCTTCTTCCTCAAAAATCGTTCCAAAAATCTCGTTTGCCGTGTGCTAAAGCCGTCGAACTCTGGTTTCGTTGAAAATGCTCAATAAATGCCGCCTAATGTGTGCTGTTGCGTCCTTCTCTCATCGTCGTGGAATTCCTTGGTTTCCTTCTTCTTCTCTCCTTCTCCCAATCTGCTCATGAAAGAATGAATGACCTTTTCCTCCTTTTCCTCCTTTAACCTAACCCTAAGTGACTTTTGGGGAATCCCTAAATCCAATGGCCGAGATAGATTGAGATCTAGGGCTGAGATTAAATGCTCATTTAAATCTCACTTTCTATTTTTTAATTCACCCCACTTTAATAAAGACCCACTTAGTCTTTTATTTCCAAAGTCACTTCACTTTAACTTTAGTAACTTTATCACTTAAAGTCACTTTAAAATTAGATTTGACTTTATAATTTTATAAAGTCACTTTAGTAACTTTATCACTTAAGTCACTTTTAAATTAGATTTAACTTTATAAAAAATTATAAAGTTACTTTAGGAGAAAAATTAAATTCTTTTGGACACTTTTCCCTAGGCCAAAGATCAAAGCCTTAGGGAACCACCTGTCCTCCGGTACCAAATTTCAACATCATCCAGATTGATTTGCATGGCTCCTTGTAGTTTCATCTACAACACCTTCCATTTAATAGGAAAGGAGATATCCTCGGCAGTTTGTCTCTGGATAAATTGGGCCAACTCCTCTAGTTTGTTCCAGATGTCTCCCAAATCCCCTCACATTCTATCCACTCGAGTTCAAATCTCACCAACGGGCTCCTTGTTTTTCTTGTCTTCGTCATGTGGATTATTTTAATAAACTACGATATCATTTCTCAGATATTTGCTGGAATTGAAAGCCAACAACACACAACTTGCAATGCTGTCTTTTGTGAGGAAGGCATTTGATGCCTTTTTCTCCGTCCCTGCCTATAGTTCAACAATTTTTCTGTGACAAACTTTAACTTCTTGTTGGACCTCATTCATATTCCCTTTGGTAGCTGGCCTGCAGTTGCATGAAGCCACGACTGAAGAAACAAAATAACAGGATCAGATATCTGATAGGGGTGCATTGTTTCCGCTGGAAATTTGGGTCAAAGGTTCTCAATGACCCCAGAAATTCTAAACACATCCATGAGTAGGAAGACCAACTTGGCAGGACGGTAGACAGGTCCATGATGCTGCCAATAGGCATTCCCAGTTGGGCATGATGGAATATGCAGCTAAAAATGGAGAAAGAAATACTTATGTTGACTATTTGACCATCACTTGTGTCTATGATGTGGTGCTGCCCATAGTCACCCGGTCTGTGTTCATGTTCAAATTCAAAAACAATGAAATTCGTGAGAAAATCAACTAGCCAAAAACCTTTGATAAAGTTGGCCATTAAATTGAAGTATATATATTGTCAATATAGACTCTCTAGAAAATAAAAGTTATAAATTTTATTTATATATTATATAAAATCATATATACATAAACCATGCTAACTTATAACCTAATCATATATATAGCGTGGGCTTATTGTAATATCCTAATCTTAAATTGTGTATTACCATAAGTAGTGAACGATGATGATCCTAATCTCAGGGTGGCAGTGTTACCTACTCAGATGTGCCTAGCAGGAAACGGAGACTCCATTGCCCAATGGACAAGACACCAGACAATTTATTTCAAGTTCATAAGTCTAGTAGGGCAAATTTTGCCCCTTTTCTCTCTCTCTCTCTTCTTTTTTCTTCTTCTATCTTCTTTCTCTATGCAAATTCCATACCTCCATGGGGGAATTGTAAACAATGTCACTAGCATGATGAGCTTATGTATCAAACTTAGACCCTTGGGACCTGGTTACTAAGAATGTCACTAGAGTGTTTTTTTCACTTAATTAATTATTTCCGCTTTTCAACAATAAATAATTAATTGAGTTTTTTCACTCACATCCTCCAAAGCCGGAGTGTGATTAGTAACTAGGCCTTAAGTGTGTATTCTAAATCTAGGGTCAATGTATATTACCATGCGAGGCATTATCCAGAGTCTCACAGGATTACATTAGGTTTTTCTAGGAAATTTTAATAATTAAAAATTTCCCGCTGAATGGGAATCTTTCATGACTTTTTTATCTAACAAATAAAAAAGTGGCACTGGGAATGATCTGAAAGTGAACTTTTAGTTCTAACTCAGATTAAACTTTAAAACATGTATACGGAAGAATGATTAAAAAAATCATTTAATTGAATGCTTTAATAAAATATGTTCAATAACATAAGCAAACATTCACAAGAAAGAGAACAACACTGTAATATCCCATTTCAGGGATATCTCTAAAACAAAGCAAACTCTAACCAGAGGTGGATTGGGAGGGCATTTACCAGATATTTCACCTTTGAAAAGAAGATGAGATCTGGAGGCTATCTGGCTTTTTCCAGACTTTGTCTAAGAGTGGGGGAGAAAACACAACAAGTGGTACAGAAATCGAAATGCAAAGGGAAGGAATAACAGAAATGCAGACATACAATAATGTGTATCTAAAGCATGAATAGATGCTCAAGAAATACCAAGGGAACGTTGAGCCATTTTATTAATCTGATAAATATAGAGGAGTACAATAGGTGATCAAATCGATAGCACCTAAACTTGCACAAAGCAAGTTAAAATCTACTCTCAGAATGCTGCATGGAATGGCTGCATATCAGATCTGCATTCTAGCTGCTGAAAACGGTTGTCCCGAAATTCCTCCTTACGGATCTGTGCTTTCCTCCAAATGATCACGCCACTACTATCTGGGATTTGCAGTAATAAGATCACCCGCTGATCCAGAAATCCCCCAATAGACGCACTGCTATTCCAACGCTCAATCCCCTGTCCACAATCCTCCAAGAATACCAACCGGAACTTCCCAGATACGGACTGCGTCCTCCCACTCAGAACTGCGCAGTCAATAAACGCGTTGCTCCTCCACAGATGCTGCGCAGTTAATAGACGCGCTGCTCCTCCACAAATACAACGGATCGATCTTCCTACAAAGACACTGACGGGACTACCTCACCCGAGCAGGCACTCGAAGTCCCCTGGGGCTGAGGGCGAGATCTCCGAACGGATATACTCAATGTGCTAAACAGCGCTGCAGACAGGCTAAACAACCAGCGTGCTCAAAGTCGCAATGACCAGATTCAAAATGCATAAATTCCGATGATGTCAAAATGAGGAGGCTATCATCTTTATATAGCGTTGGCCGCTCTCAAAACCTACGGCCGCCTTTACCAATGCCGCCTCCCTTTACTGCGTGCGCAATATCCCTACGGCCGCCTTTACCAATGTCGCCTCCCTTTACTGCGTGCGCAATTTTGCCTCCCCCCCTTGATTACAACGTTATATCTCCTTAGTGACTTTACGGAGTGTGTTTTATCCTAAGTGGGTCATATTCTCCTTTTCACCCACTTTATTTATATTTTAACTTTATAAAGGCAAAATTAGTCAAAATTAATATTTCCAATTAGCTGCTACTAATTGGGAATATTACAGTCCTCCCCTCCCAAATGTTGCTTGTCCTCAAGCAACTGCAAGGATAGATCTGGAAGGCCTCCACTCAAGGCATGGACTCTGAAATATATTGAGGAACATCTCCCTCATGTGGATCCTCCATCCCCAAGCAATCATCCAAACAAAATGAGCAACCTCCCAACAAGGCAACTCCTAAAAATCTTCTTCCACTTCAAACTCTGGAAATGAAGGTGGGCTGAAAATCTGAACATGGCAAGCATTGTAGGCTACCTCAAGCTATCCTCCTCTCCACTTATGATAAGTGTAGAGTGTGTGCTGATCCTGGGCTGCAAAATTATTACCCTCAAATGGCCAAGTGAAGAACAATCCTCCAAAGAAGGCTCCTCCAACAATGAAGAACAAGCTGGCCCAAAACAATCCATCCATGAAGAATAGGACATGGTCATCCTGGAACATCCTAATGAGAAGTTTGCTGAAGGTTTTACATGATGATACATGATGCAAACAATTTCTCACAAGGATACAACACAGTCCCATCCATTGCAATTTCAAAAAATTACATGGCAAGCAATGTACATGATTCATCACATATACTAAAGGATAGTAAATGGCTAAATGTAACAACAATACATGATCAAGCACTTGCCCATGGTTGTACAATGGATGAATATCAATCTTATGGCCCACCTCAAAAGAGAACAAACATTTGGCTGTGGTGGCCATATCTCCTCTCATGCTCCCATTAGAACATGTAGTGCAGAAATTGTGAGAATTCTTCCCACTCAAGGACACATCCAGCTCATGTGACTCCCTCATAATCGAGCCTCCCATACAAATCTGATCTATATCAGCAAATGAAGACATGATCAGCAGCAAAATGAAGAAAATGCTGAAGGTTACAAGTGATGCAAGAAGGTACCAACAACTTTCCCAGTAGTGACAGCGCAGTTTTACAAGTTGCTGCTTGATAAAAGTACATGGCAAAATGCTTCTTTTTACATGGTTAGTCATGCATGTCTTTATATGATACATGCTATAGTGCAGCAACTGAACATACATGTGGTGATAAAACATTTGCCCAAGGCCACAAAAGAGACGGCTGCCTCCATCATGTAGATTGGCCCAATACAACCAATGGAGCAATTTGACAAGCTTGCCCTCTTGTGAAGCAATGCACTGCATAAGAATGGTAAGAGTGTGCAAATCAATGAATATATAAACAAACTTCTCACTATATGCTGGAAGTAAGATGGTACATGGGTCCATACATGAGTCCTCCATAGTGTTTTGGCATGCTATGAAGAAGAATGAACCATGTGCTGCAAGAAGATAATCCTCCTTATGCTTGAAAACGCAAGTCAAGAAGAATATGCTATAGATGTCTCTATCATCATTACCTCCTCTTTGTTCATCAAGTGCAACAAATAGGAAGTGATCCTGGGTCCTATGGGTTATGGATCCACCATATTTCCACTGGGCACACTTCATCCATAAGTCTTAGCTCCCAAGTGACAGCGCTGTGAGCTTTTGCAAATAAGCCCCTATCAATACAAAACTCTGTTCTTTGACATGCTCCTTGTCAAAGATCCCTTCAGTAATGTTGCAACAAATATGGAATACTCCCCAAGATGGAAGAGCTTCCAAATCATCTAAGACCAAGGAGATAATGCCATCTCCTCCACCTGCAACATCATGTAAAGTGTGAGAGAAAATCTGCTCTTGCTCTCCCAGAAACAAGCAAAGCAACAAAACATTTTGCTGCCTCCCCATACCTCCATCATACCGATCATGTGATGAAGACATGATGAATGATATGAGTATCATATCAACACCATGCATCCATACTCTATGCTGCTCAATGATGTAAGTACCCATCCTCTTACTCTTAGGAAGAGTGTTTGCCAAGCGATGGCCAAACTCTTTCAAGAGTAACCAGTGCAACCAAGCCTCCTGTTGCCCAGTATCATAGATCTGCAAGTAGCCTCCTAGCTCCTTGCTCATCAACCAAATCCACTCAATCGCTTGTGGATGCCTCCTTCTTCTCCTCATCTTGGTATTTCTCCCATGAGGGCTACCATCCTCCCAAATCAAATTTCTATCTTTGCACTTCATGGGATTTTGAAATGTAAACTTCGCAAGGATCAATGAGACCCTATCAAGAATCAAATAGGTGGTAGGCAAAAACCTCCCATCATGGTGTGTATGGCTCAAGGAATGTCCAACACGGGCATGAGATACATTATCCATCTTAAGATGTCCTCCATCTTCTATCTGCTCTTGTGAGAAAGGAAGAAAATCTTTGCACTCCATGGTGTGTTGAAGTGCACCTCTAATGAGATCTCTCCTTGAGACCTCCCTTTTATCAATGGTCTTCCAAAACCAGTGAGGTCTTGGATATGAAAGTAGAAGTTCCTTTTTGCGCCAAGAGGAGCTCATTGAGAAAGTGTCATCTTGAAGGGAGAAAGGGTTTCTTACTCCAAGATGTCTACCATCAATCTTCAAGGCTTCAAACCCCAACCTCCAATGTGATATAGAATCCAACAATGGCCCATGAGAATGATGGTTTGATTCCTTCATGAGTGTTTCCATGTTGCACAACGCAGTGCAACCAAGCTGCTCTATAGTAGCAATGGGATTTGACCCTTGGTCATGCAAAAGTAAATCTCCACATTGATCAAAAGAATTTGCTGCAACAATGGAATGTGGAAATATTTTCATACCTTGATGTGCATTTGGAACTTCTTGCAGGGTTGCAGGAGTCCCTTCCTCAAAAGTGTTGGCTGCCCCAATTGTTGATGCATGTGGCTGCTCCTCCATGAGTGTGATAACGTTATCACAAGCCTCCTCAAGAGGTGATGTGATCTTTTATTTCTTTGCTCTTTCTCCATCAAAGGTTTGGATCAACCTTTGAGTGAACTCTGCAAAAGTCTTCACCCTTGCATGGCTCAAGTGGTTGCACCACCAATCATAGGCTTCACCCTCCAAGTGCAGCGCTGAGATTTCAACAACTTCTTTCCTTGCTACAGGATCCAGTAGGAAAAATGCCTCCAACTTTCTCATCCAAGTTCTTGCATTAGATGACCCATCAAAGGTAGACAACAGAAATCTATTGCCTTTGATTTCTTTTTTGCTGCATGGTCTCTTCTCTTCCTTCAGCGGGATGAAGTGAGGAAAATCTAGAGTCTCCCTGAAGGCTCTAGGTTGAGATCTATACTCAACAAGGTAATCACTGAGGATCTGATGATCCAAGTATCTTCCATGCTCAATATCTTCTTCTTGATGAGAATAGGAAGTGCATGGTACTTCCTCTTCTTTTTCTTCAATCTTCTTGACCTCCTTGGAGATGTCTCTGCTGGATCTAAAAATAGATGAGAATAAACTCATCTTTTTCAACGTTCTGATCTTCTTGGGCTTAGACTCACAGGCTGAGCCAAGAAAGCTGCTACCACCCGAAGACTCGAACACTACCCTGCTAATCACCTCGATGGATGGCACTACCGGGGTAAGCTCTACTCTCTCTACTGAGATGTCCTCCGATATGGTCAAAGAAGTCTCCAACACAGGCGACCCCTGCGTCATACTGGGTGTATCCACATGCTCCCCATGATCCTGTGTGCCCTCATCCTCCAAGTGCGAGGTAGCCATTTTGATGGCTTCCCCTTCCGTTATTTGGTCCAACTGGAAAGAGGTATCCAACTTTTCCACCTAAGACTTTGCGGAACTGTTTGATGAACCATCAAACGTAGGTAAATGGAATCGGCTCGCTATACGTTGGGTGTCTCCATCATGATAATGTCGGTGCCCTCTGTGATGGTCACAGGGTCTGCTGTCCCACTTGATCTGAACAAATTCTTTGAATAAAATGGCATCCCTGAACTCCTACCCAGCTGCCTGGTACTCAGCAAAATAATCACCTATGCGGTCAGACTCTAGTTCCTCCTGTGCTCCTACCCTAGTATCTGCACTCAGAAAAGTGGGCATAGTAGCACGAGTGGGGGCATGTGATGCTTGGTGCGGAGCGACAACCTTCTCCTGCAAATGGTGGGATGTGCCCAACCCCTCACCAACCTGGAAACCCTTTGGGATTTCACGCTATCTAGCCTCCACAGCCGTGAATCTCTGACCCATCACCTCTATCTGCCTCGCTAGATCCTGCACTGACCTGAGGAGTGCTTCCCCAAACTGTTTTGCATCGCTATCCTCCGCCATCGGCTCTCCCTGCTCTGCTTCTACCGCAGGCTCCTCCTGTTCTGTGTCCACCACTCGAACGCAGTCTCCCTCTTCGTAGGTGTTCTTCGACCTACGCTCAATATCTCTATACTTCCTACCTTTGTGGCAGATGTAAGTTTTTCTTCCGATGACATAGACTACTAGCTCCACAGGTTGAGCCAGATCTATGCTTTGATACCACTGTAATATCCCATTTCAGGGATATCTCTAAAACACAGCAAACTCTAACCAAAGGTGGACTGGGAGGGAATTTACTAGATATTTCACCTCTGAAAAGAGGATGAGATCTGGAGGCTATCTGGTCCTTTCCAGACACTGTCTAAGAGTGGGGGAGAAAACACAAGTGGTATAGAAATCGAAATGCAAAGGGAAGGAATAACAGAAATGCAGACATACAATAATGTGTATCTAAAGCATGAACAGATGCTCAAGAAATACCAAGGGAACTCTGAGCCATTTTATTAATCTGATAAATATAGAGGAGTACAATAGGTGATCAAATCGATAGCACCTAAACTTGCACAAGGCAAGTTAAAATATACTCTCAGAATGCTACATGGAATGGCTGCATATCAGATCTGCGTTCCAATTGCTGAAAACCGCTGTCCCGAAATTCCTCCTTATGGATCTGTGCTTTCCTCCAAATGATCACGTCACTACTGTCTGGGATCTGCAGTGATATGATCACCCGATGATATAGAAATCCCCCAATAGACACGTTGTTATTCCAGCGCTCAATCCCATGTCCACGATCCTCCAAGAATACCAATCGGAACTTCCCAGATACGGACAGCGTCGTCCCACTCAGAACTGCACAGTCAATAAACGCGCCGCTCCTCCATAGATGCCATGCAGTCAATAGACGCGCTGCTCCTCCACAAATACAGCGGATCGATCTTCCTACAAAGACACTGACGGGACTACCTCACCCGAGCAGGCACTTGAAGTCCCTTGGGGCTGAGGGCGAGATCTCCGAACGGAGACCCTCAATGCGCTAAACAGCGCTACAGACAGGCTAAACAGCCAGCGTGCTCAAAGTCACAATGACCAGATTCAAAATGCATAAATTCTGATGATGTCAAAATGAGGAGGCTATCATCTTTATATAGCGTTGGTCGCTCTCAAAACCTACGGTCGCCTTTACCAACGTCGCCTCCCTTTACTGCGTGCGCAATTTCCCTACGGTCGCCTTTACCAATGTCGCCTCCCTTTACTGCGTGCACAATTTGGCCTCCCCTTGATTACAACGTTATATCTCCTTAGTGACTTTAGGGAGGGCGTTTTATCCTAAGTGGGTCATATTCTCCTTTTCACCCACTTTATTTATATTTTAACTTTATAAAGGCAAAATTAGTCAAAATTAATATTTCCAATTAGCTGCTGCTAATTGGGAATATTAAAAACACAATTGATAACGGAATTCACCCCCTCCACTGGGCTACCTCTCTAGATTTTCCTCCAACAGGACGAATCGATCTTTTGTCTTTCTGAATAGAGATAAATGTACATTGACTTTTACATCAAGGTGGCCAACCAAGAACTCTCAACTATACATCCATACTCTGAAAGACTTATAAGCTATCCAAGCTCTGCTCGAAAATGTCTTTTCCAAGCACTTCAAATCTCTCCTTACTCTCTTTCTCATTGCCTTCCCTATACATAGAATGACATTATATAGCTCTTAAGAATCGAAAACTAAGGAGGAAATATCTCCTTATCTCTGATTTTAAGGAGGAAATAATTCTCATATCCCTTAAAATTTTCTCATGATATTTCTATGGAGGAAATATCTCAATCTCTACTTTCAAGGGCCTTATCTCCAAAACCTTAGGGATGAGAATAATCTATCAACTTCAATATGAAATTAGAAATTGAATTTTTGAATTGTTGAGGAAAAATCCTCTCAACAATTTCAATTTCTATTTTACAAATATATGAGCACATTCAATTAAAAATAAAGACATCCTCAACCTATAGGCTTAACATGAGTATATCTTCTTCATACTGCTCCTTGGGTTGTCTAGATCCTCCTGGATCAAACCTCCCCATTAAAAATAACTTTTAGTCCTCTAAAAGTATTTAAAAAAAAATTGAAGTTGATTTTGAATGAAGTCAATTCTTCCTCTGAATTTTGGGAACAATTTTGTTTGTATTTGATGTAATCTTGCATGCTACCTTGTTGGAATCGATGTTGAACTTCTGCATTGATTCTCCCTTCTGCATAACATGCTTTGAATGTTGCACCAAATCTTGACCAAACAAGAAGATGAAAATTGAATTTGTGTCCATGTTGGAAACCTTGACTGTCTATAAATCAATGTCAAAGGCCCATACCATAAATCCAGTTGACTGCCAACTCAACTAGGGTAGAACGACTCTGTCATGCATGAAAACTCCACTAAACAATTGTCACAAACAAAGGGTCTACCAGAAGTTGACACCTCATATATTGATGGGCAATCTGAGGTGGTGCAAAATCTATAGGTATCTTTGCTCGAAGTTGCAAATGCCCCGAGAGAAGCTCTAAATAAGTCATCTAGTACCTCACTCGATACCAAAGATTTTAGATCAGCAACTAAGAACAAATGGTTGCAATCTTCACGAGCACAAACAAGAGGAAACCCCTCATGATGACGCATGGCTGAATTATACTGCTCAACTAGGCATGATCTGCAAAAGGCTTGCCCACATCCTTCGAGTCTGTAGCAGTCTTCAATATCACAGCGTCACTAACTTTTCGAGGATCTGCACTATACACACCATTCACATCTGTCCACATTGCAATTCGCCCGGCTTTGAATAGAGGTCCCATGATTGCAGCGGAGAAGTCACTTCCATTTCTTTTTAGGGTTGTTGAAAGCTTCTTTTTAGTGCTAGCAATAAAACCTGCAGCGATTATTATCTTCGTTGGAGTATGTGTGTACCACTTATTGAGATTTTCCTTTGATGCTACATATTCAGGGTCTGCCTGGTTGGAACTAGTTGGATTAACAACACGGACTTCTCTAGTGTCCATCCACACACAAGATAGTCCACGCTTTTTGGTAGTAGCAGCCATTATCTGTACAGACCACAACATCAAATATTTCATGTGCTACTGTTTCTAGAGAATATGCAATCACATCATACCTGCAAATTGAGCTATCACATGCATTCGTTTTGCTTTTCACACACAGGCTTTCAGTCTTTGAACACCCACAATATTTCTCACAACAAGTCCCACTATGCAGGCAAGGACATTGCTTTCCACACATGGATTGATAGTCACATGGTGTAAACTGCCTACATGGTTGATCTTTGCTATCAACAATTCACTTTTTTATTAAGGGATGACCAACAGACTTCCAAGTGTACTTCAACCTCTGTACTCTTCCCCTTCTACACCAAAATCTTGTTCGTGTTCGAGCCTCTGTTCCCATAGAATCACTATGGTCAGCGTTCCCATTTCCATCAGACCGCGAATTTGGCCCATCTTCAGCTACCCACTGCATTGTGGACTCATTGCAATGGATATATTCTGCTATCTCAGAACAGGTATTTAAACCATTCAATAATTTGCATGTTATCAAGCAGTTGCGGCTGTTGCTTTAGGAGAAGCTTCATATTTCTACATTCATAATTATCACCTCTCTGTGGTGGACCACCCAAAGTGCCATCTCCACAACCAACCCAACAATTCTGACAAATATCTGGATTGCATTCACGGCCAACAGCAAAGCATGGGCATTGTCGACTTCGACATTGACTCTTCGCACAGTGACATCCTTGGAAACGATTCTTGCAGCCTTTCAATTCTTCACTATTTCACTTCCTCGTGGACGTGGTCCGCCTTTCAGATCAACTTCCAACATTGTGGAGTTCTGCATCTAGACGTACCGCTGATCATGCCACAAAATCTTCAATCTGTTGATGAAATCATGGAACCAATTCTACAGCGGATTCGAAGAAACTGCTTTCAAAACTTCAGAAATCCAATCTGACTCTGCCATTGGTGATGTTTATCATCGGATCTTTGTATCAGCCCACCGTCCATGAAGCCACGGAGTTTCTCAGCCTTGCGCATAGTAGACAACAACGGTCACCCATCTAAAGAAAATGACAACTCATCCCATTACGATGAACATGCACTTGAGTGCAATGGCTATGAACTTTAGCCAATCGAATCAAGTCTTGAAATGTTTGTTTGTTCCTTCCATTCCCCATCCCACACCCGCGACGATAATGCAAATTGTGACAACCAGTCCAACGCATGAAACTAGCACAGATATGGCCACAATATATTCGAGATGGAAAATGTGAATCACAATCCATGACTTCAGAACTTGATCCTCAATCCTCTGCCATGAATTCTACTGGTCGTGGCTCATATTCATAGATCCCAACACAGTTGCAGTCGTTACAGTGATCGAGAGGATAATCGGCTTCTCACCCGTGTATACAACATTGTTCGAGTCTTTACTTTCAGAATTGCGATTAATGGCATCGTTCATGGAAACAATTTGAATAGAAATGTTGAACAACAAAACTACTATTTTGGTCCTGTAATTTTTTTGATGCAGCAAGTGCCATTTCTCCGCAACAAAGGCATTCTTGTAAGTGCCAATGGATCTCCCAGTTTTATCCAACATGCATTCAGTATCTCATTCCTCAATTCAAGCAGTTTGAGAAAACTCGTTCTCCACCCTCATGCCTATGGAGCCATTCAATTGTATGTCATGCTCGTGGCTCCGGTTCTCATTGTTCCCAAATAGAAATCACCAGAGTCGTTATATCATCAGCAGAGTCATAATAAAATTCTATTCATCGACTTCAACAATCAATGATTCAACAAAAAAAATGATACCTAGAATTACAACCTGCAAATTGTTGAGGATCGAATTGGAAAAGGACTTTGTTCCATCTCATCATCACAGTTCATATTGTTCCTTTGATACATTTATAATATTGTAGTTTCAATAGCCTTTTCATGTAGAAACAAATCTGAGAAGAATTTTTTTAATTAAGGAGAAATGATGTCCATTGTGTACCCAACCAGGTGAATGGATTTTCTTTTATTGGCTTTGTTTCATCACGAATACTGTTTGCCTGTGCTTTTGTTGCAGGTTCCTTTCGTGACTTTGGAAGATATATTTGCGAGAACTATTTATTCTGCTTGTGACGAAGCTCTGGATGTAGAT
The DNA here is from genome assembly GCA_034641835.2 of Pinus albicaulis. NCBI lineage: Eukaryota > Viridiplantae > Streptophyta > Pinopsida > Pinales > Pinaceae > Pinus > Pinus albicaulis. The sequence goes on from JAXQQM020072842.1 coordinate 18,375, forward strand.
CCCAACAATTCTCCTTCCGGTGCCCATTTCTTCCACAATGAACACAAAAATGCACTCGTCGATTCCTTGGCAGAAATGATTTCAAACCTTGATTAGGAGAACAAGATTTAGCTCTTCTCTTGAAGTGCTCATCTCTTGTAATATTCCCAATTAGCCTTGCTAATTGGAATATCTCATTTTTGTTTAATTTTTCCGCTTTAGTTGGAAATAATAAATAAAGTGAGAAATAAGAGGGGTCACCTCACTTTAGTCACCTCACTTTATAAAATAAAGTGTTTTCCTAGTTGATCAACGTTATAACTTAAAGAGGGGGCCTTGGGGGTCCACATGAGTATGATGGGGGGAGGCATCAGGCTGACCCAAGGTAAACTGCGCAGGTCAAAGGAGAGTTAAGTTTTGGAGGGAGTTTGGCATTATAAAAGGAGAGGTAGTGTTTTCCTAGTTGATCAACGTTATAACTTAAAGAGGGGGCCTTGGGGGTCCACATGAGTATGATAGAGGAGGCATCAGGCTGACCCAAGGTAAACTGCGCAGGTCAAAGGAGAGTTAAGTTTTGGAGGGAGTTTGGCATTATAAAAGGAGAGGTTCTCACCTCATTTGGATCATGCATATTTTGATATTGATATTGAGAGCTAGACTTTTGTCTGCTTCAGCACGCAGGTTGTTTAGTCGGTCTGCAGCACTGTTTAGTGCACGAGTGTCTCCGGTCGGAGATCTCACCCTTAGCCTCGGGGGACTTCGAGTGCCTGCCCTGGTAAGGTTATTTCTGGTTTCACCCTTAGCTTCGGGGGACTTCGAGTGCCCGCCCTAGTAAGGTTAATTTCTGAGTTCTATCTTTCAGTTTCAGGAGCAGTTTCAGGTGAAGAGTCGAAGAGGAAGAAGCCATCTAGTGGCTGCGCAGATCTAGCAGGAAAAACGCAGTTTCAGCAGCAGGAAGGACGCAGATCAGTCTTGGAGTGAGGACGCTGTTTCAGTAGGAAGAGGAAGGACGCAGATCTGAAGGCACAGTGATAGATCCAGCCTTGGAGATTGTAGATCTGAGCAGATATTTGCAGATCTGGTTCTGTAGGTTGCAGATCTGGAGGGGTAGCACTAGATCCAGCTTGGGAGATTGCAGATCTGAGGAGATATTGGCAGATCCAGCCTAGATCTGAAGAGATAACATCAGATCCAGCCTTTGAGGTTGCAGATCTGAGGAGATATTGGCAGATCTAGCATAGATCTGAAGAGCTAGCAGCAGATCTAGCCTTGTGGGGCGCAGATCTGGAGAGATAGTAGCAGATCCAGCCTTGTATGACTCAGATCCAGCAGATCTGGGCAGAGAGGACGCAGATCCAGTCAGGGAGGACGCAGATCTGATGAGTAGGGTCGTGATGTGGGGTTCTGGCAGCATTTTTCAGTGTTTTCAGCCTTGAGGAGTTGGTCATCTCATCTGGAGGATTTGTGGGTAGATCCAGCCCTTTTGCCAGCATATTTCTTGAGCTTCTGAGTTGTTCCTGAAGGCACAGCGTTTTTGTAGGAGGAGGGTTTCTGGGGGCGATTTTCGGAGGTGGTCCATTTGCTTCACAGTTTCTGGGTTTTGTCCGGATCAGTGAGTATAGGTGATCTGTAGATTTTTAGCTCATTCCGGCAAGGGGATCAGCCCCTAGCTTCAGTTCACTCCAGCAGCAGCAGTTTACGGCAGTTTCTTCCAGCAGCTGGGATGCAGTTTCTGTAGTAGCCATTTCCTATTTTCTGAGAGGATTCTTCACTTTCCTTGAGCAAGGATAGGTGCCCTCATTCTGATTTTCTTGTACTCCTCTCTATGTACTTTCAGATTAATAAAATGGCTCAGTTTTCTGGCATTCTATGTGTAATTGTTCCATGATCTGGTTCAGCATTGTATTTTCCTATATCTGTCTGGCATATTTCTGTTTATTACTGGTTATTTCCCTTTGGGGATATTACAGTGGTATCAAAGCATAATTCTGGCTCAGCCTGTGGTCTATGACATCAGAAAGAGATCATACAGAGCAATAGCAGTTGCAATTCCAGAAACGCAGTTGGAAAAAGGGCCAAAATAAAAAGGGTCAAATTTTGAAGTTTGGAATTAGGAAAAACGTTTTCTGGGTTTTTCTGGGTTTTGGACAAGGATCACCTTCCCAAATCCTTAGAATTTTCTGAGTAGTTTCCAATGGGTAAATCGGAGGTCAAAGTTAAGCAGCGGTATGGTTTTGCAACAGCCGTGCGGTTTCTGTGGAGCCTGTGAGGGAGACAGAGCAGCGGAATCCAATGGAGGACATGATTGTGAAGTTGGCTGAGAAGATGGATACATTCATGCAGGATGTAACCAAGAGATTTGCAGCCGTAGAGGACAGTCAGAGAGAACTCCCTAGGGGTTTTCAGATTGTTCATCATAATGCCACTCGGCATATGGCATCGTGTACACCCACACGTCCCACTATGCCCACATTCTTGCCAGAGGACCCAGGAATAGCAGTACAGCGAGAGGTAGAACCAGCTCGGATGGCTGACATTCTTGCACAGTATCAGGCCTTGGGACAGGCATTCATGGATGCTCTCCCCTTCGAGGAATATATCTTGGTCTGTTATGGCATTAGACTCCATGATCAACACCAGGGGCACCGGCATCATCATGGTGGAGACTACCACCGCACAGCTAGTAGAGATTATGTTCAGCTCCAGCGTGATAATAGACCTCACAACTCTCACAGAGGGAACCAGCACTCACATGATAGGGGCTTACAGCGCACAGTGGACAAGTTGGATACCTCTTTCCAGCTTGACCGAGTATCGGAGAGGGAAACCATTAAAGTGGTTACCTCGCACTTGGAGGATAAGGGCACACAGGATTGCAGGGAGCCTGAGGTTACACCTAGTGTGACACAGGACTCACCATCATTGGAGACCTCCTTGACCGTGCCGGTTGATATCGTAGTGGAGGAGGTAGAGCCTACCTCGGTAGAGCCATCCACTGAGGTGATGACTGGAGCCATGTCCGAGTCTTCGGGTGGTAGCAGCACACGACAGATGGGTGAGGTATCAGGAGATATATCCACTATCGATGAGGCACTAGGAGATACAGAGGTATTGGATGATGGTCGCAGGCAGCGGTATCATCGGCTTCGGACGGACCTTCGAGTTTTGAGGGAGAAGGCCGCGTCAGTACGGGAGACCATTTTGTTGCAGGACCAGGAGCTGGAGGGTATGAGAGCGACTTGTGCCAAGTCGGCGGCCAAGTTGGTCCACATTGGGGAACAGCTGAATTCCCTGATGGTACAACCAGAGGGCACATTGGAGCGTCAGATCATTCCCCTTCAGGTATGCATGGATGGGACTGGTGGTGTTGTTGAGTCATCTCTTCCCGTTGGAGAGAGAGAGGCAGAGTCACCTAGTCAGATCTCATATGTTGACTTGGATAGCGGTATGAGACGATCAGAGTTGTACAGGGTACAGCATCCATATGTTGAGATTGGATGGAGAGAGATTTTGAGTTGGTACTCGGTGGAGCGGGCTATGGAACACAATGATTTGGTCCCCTTCTCACAAGAGCAGATAGAAGATGGAGGACATCTTCGGATGGATAACATCTCTCATGCTTGTGTTGGATATCCCTTGAGCCATACACATCATGATGGGAGGTTTTTGCCTACCACCTATGTGATTCTTGATAGGGTCTCATTGATCCTTGAGAAGTTTATACTTCAAAATCCCCTGAAGTGCAAAATCAGAAAGTTGATTTGGGAGGATGGAAGCCCTCATGGGAGGAGTACCGGGATGAGGAGAAGGAGGCATCCACAAGTGATTGAGTGGATGGGAATGATGAGCAAGGAGCTAGGAGGTTACTTGCAGATCTGTGCTACCAGGCAGCAGGAGGCTTGGCTGCGCTGGTTACTCTTGAAAGAGTTTGGCCATCTCTTGGCAAACACTCTTCCTAAGAGTCGGGGGGTGGAGGAAAGATGGCTGGATACTTGCATCATTAAGCAGCATGGAGTATGTATGCATGGTGTTGCTATGATACTCGTTATGTCTTCATCACATGAGTTGTATGATGGACGTATGGGGAGGCAGCAAATTGGTTGGTTGCTTGGTTTGTTTCTGGGAGAGCGAGGGCAGATTTGCTCTCACACTTTGCATGATATTGCAGGAAGAGGGGATGGCACTATCTCCTTGATCTTTGATGATGACGGGGAAGCACTTCCATCTTGGGGAGTATTCCACACTTGTTGCAGCAGTATTAGAGGAGTCTTTGACAGGGAGCATGTCAAAGAACAGAGTCTTGTAGTGACAGGAGCTTATTTGCATGAGCCCCCAGCGTTACCACCTTGGAGCAGAACATTATGGATGGAGTGTACGCAGCAGAGATATGGTGGATCTATAACCCACAGGTCCCAGGATCACTTCATATTTGTTGCACAAAGAGGAGGTAATGATGATAGAGACACCGATGGCATATTCTTCTTGACTTGGGCTTCCAATCATGAGGAGGATTATCTTCTTGCAGCACATGGTTCATTCTTTTTCATAGCATGCCAAAACACTATGGAGGACTCATTTATGGATCCATGTACCATCTTACTTCCAGCATATGATCAGAGTTGTATGGGAGGCTTGATTATGAGGGAGACACATGAGCTGGATGTGTCCGTGAGTGGGAAAAATTCTCACGAATTCTGCACTACATGTTCTAATAGGAGCATGGGAGGAGGCATGGCCACCACTACTATATATGCGTTCTCTTTTGATGGGGGCCATGAGATTGATATTCATCCATTGTACAGCCATGGGCAAGTGTTTGGACCTATGTTGTTGACATATTCAGTCATTTACTACCCATTAGTAGATGTGAGGGATCTTGTACATTGCTTGCCATGTGATTTTCTAAGGTTGCAGTGGATGAGACTGCATTGTATCCTTGTGAGATATTGTTTGCACTATGTATCCTCATGTAGAACCTTCAGCAAACATCTCATTAGGGTGATCCATGATGACCATGTCATATTCTTCAGGGATGGTTTATTTTGGGCCAGTTTGTTCTTCATTGATGGAGGAACCTTCTATGGTGGATTGTTTTTCACTTTGCCATTGGAGGGCAATGATTTGGCAGCCCAGGATCAGCATAGACTCTACACTTTCCATGAGTGGAGAGAAGGACAGCATAGGGTAAGCTATGATGCTTGCCAAGTTCATATTCTCATCCCACCTTCATTACCAGAGCTTGAGGTGGAAGGAGATTTTCAGGAGTTGCCTTGTTGGGAGGTGGCTCAGTTTGGTTGGATGATTGCTTGGGGATGGAGGATCCACATGAGAGAGATGTTCCTCACTTCATGCCTTGAGTGGAGAGAGATGATGAGCTGATACACAGTCGATGGGACAACTTACACATTCATAGATGCAGAGCAGCAGCAGTCATGGTCTGTAGTCATAGCCAGAGGCAGTGAGCAGTCCGAGTCATGGGACTTGTGCGATTATCGGCCACAGTGGCGATGGGATCCGGGAGGACTATTGATTGGCTGGTACCATGAGAGGCTAGTTTGGGATCCTGGCATTGAGATATCCCTTCATATCGGGGTGATGCAGGAGACAGAGAGGTTTCAGTGGGACCCAGGCACATTTTGCAGTATCGGCGGGGAGCATCAGCTAGAGAGTAGGCTTGTTCCAGCGTTGCTTGAGAACAAGCCATTTTTGCCGGATGAGGATGCCACGGGGGAGAGTAAGCAGACTTTACAGCATCCATCACTTCAGTTGCTTGAGGACAAGCAACGTTTTGCCGGGGGAGACTGTAATATTCCCAATTAGCCTTGCTAATTGGAATATCTCATTTTTGTTTAATTTTGCCGCTTTAGTTGAAAATAATAAATAAAGTGAGAAATAAGAGGGGTCACCTCACTTTAGTCACCTCACTTTATAAAATAAAGTGTTTTCCTAGTTGATTAACGTTATAACTTAAAGAGGGGGCCTTGGGGGTCCACATGAGTATGATGGGGGAGGCATCAGGCTGACCCAAGGTAAACTGCGCAGGTCAAGGGAGAGTTAAGTTTTGGAGGGAGTTTGGCATTATAAAAGGAGAGGTTCTCACCTCATTTGGATCATGCATATTTTGATATTGATATTGAGAGCTAGACTTTTGTCTGCTTCAGCACGCCGGTTGTTTAGTCGGTCTGCAGCACTGTTTAGTGCACGAGTGTCTCAGGTCGGAGATCTCACCCTTAGCCTCGGGGGACTTCGAGTGCCTGCCCTGGTAAGGTTATTTCTGGTTTCACCCTTAGCTTCGGGGGACTTCGAGTGCCCGCCCTAGTAAGGTTAATTTCTGAGTTCTATCTTTCAGTTTCAGTAGCAGTTTCAGGTGGAGAGTCGGAGAGGAAGAAGCCCTCTAGTGGCTACGCAGATCTAGCAGGAAAAACGTAGTTTCAGCAGCAGGAAGGACGCAGATCAGTTTGGAGTGAGGACGTTGTTCCAGTAGGAAGAGGAAGGACGCAGATCTGAAGGCACAGTGATAGATCCAGCCTTGGAGATTGTAGATCTGAGCAGATATTTGCAGATCTGGTTCTGTAGGTTGCAGATCTGGAGGTAACAGATGCGGCAGGAATTAGAGATCGAGGAATAAACAGATCCAGCCCTAGATACGAAGATAACATCGAATCAAGCCTTTGAGGTTGCGAATCTGAGGAATGGCAGATCTAGCATAGATACGAAGAGCTAAACGGCGAGATCTGTAGCCTTGTGGGGCGCGGATGCGGAGATAGTGGCAGAGATCCCGGCCTTGTATGACTGAGGTCCAGCGGAATGCGGCCGGAAGAAGAACGCAGATCCGATCGGGGAGGGACGCAGATCGATGGTAGGGCCGTGATGTGGGGTTCGCGGCATTTTTCGGTGTTTTGTTTTGAGTGGGTGTCTCATCTGGAGGATTTGTGGGTAGATCCAGCCCTTTTGCCGGCATATTTCTTGAGCTTCTGAGCTGTTCCTGAAGGCACAGCGTTTTTGTAGGAGGAGGGTTTCTGGGGGCGATTTTCGGAGGTCTGGAGGATTTGTGGGTAGATCCAGCCCTTTTGCCAGCATATTTCTTGAGCTTCTGAGCTGTTCCTGAAGGCACAGCGTTTTTGTAGGAGGAGGGTTTCTGGGGGCGATTTTCGGAGGTGGTCCATTTGCTTCATGGTTTCTGGGTTTTGTCTGGAGCAGCGAGTATAGGTGATCTGTAGATTTTTAGCTCATTCCGGCAAGGGGATCAGCCCCTAGCTTCAGTTCATTCCAGTAGCAGCAATTTACGGCAGTTTCTTCCAGCAGCTGGGATGCAGTTTCTGTAGCAGCCATTTCTTATTTTTCTGAGAGGGTCTCCACTTGCCTAGGGCAAGGATAGGTGCACTCATTCTGATTATCTTGTACTCCTCTCTATGTACTTTCAGATTAATAAAATGGCTCAGTTTTCTGGTATTCTATGTGTAATTGTTCCATGATCTGGTTCAGCATTGTATTTTCTATATCTGTCTGGTATATTTCTGTTTGTTACTGGTTATCTCCCTTTGGGGATATTACATTGCGTCACTCAACTGGGACTGCGTCAGCGCCTGCGTGGCCTCTGTTGGGATTGCATCCTCCTGGTGTTGCGCTGCGCTCTCCGGATCTCTGCTGCTTCAACTGCCTCTCTGTAGAGAAAATCACAGAAACAATACCTCTTTCCCTCGGAGACAGAAAAATGGCTGATTCACACCCTCAAACGGGATTTACAGAACTTGAGCCCTTTTTGGCCCACCAGAAAACCCAACGCTGCTCTTTAGCCCTCTGCGTCAGCCTTTGCGCTCCTCTAGAAGGGCCTGTGTCACCCTCTCTGGGCTTATGCTGCCCCTGTGCTGCATTTACTGGGCCCGCGTTAGCCCTGCATGGCTCCTGTTGCCTCTGCGCTGCCCGTGATTGGGCTCTGGCTGGACTGCGTAGCACTGGTTGCCCTCTGCGTTGTTGGATATGTTGCCTCTGTGCCGCTGTTGTTTTCTTGTCCTTGGATCTGAATCCCTCACCAATACTGGCCCTCGCTTCACTGGAAATTCTTCCTGAAATTCTTAGCAAATCACGCCCTAGAATTTCAGCTTAGCTTCAGTGCTTTGCTAATGTGTGTTTTCTCCAACTGACCCCAAGCCCTTCTCTTATACTTTCTCGTTGGAAAACCAACGACTGTGATCTAATCTCTAATCCACGGCTAACATTAGAAGTTGTTTGATCCACATCACTTAGATCATTCTCATCACATGTTTAATTTAATTCACTTTAATCTTTTAATATTCCTAAGTTCGACTTAAGGTCCTTAATTAAAAAGATTAATTATTTGAATAACTCTTAAACGTGATGGAATTTTCCCAAACGCTTTCTGGGTCTCGGAGATCTCATGTACTCCAACTCCTCCACAAATCTTCAGAGCTAGAGCACATCCGATGCTACCCCAAAATCTCAACAGATATCCACAAGCAAACCTAGAGAATCATGATTGAGAGATTCCATGAAATGTCAAAGGGGTATCACCATGTGCCATTTTTAATTTTGGGCAACTAGGTCCAAACTTCATGTTGTGATGCTCAGATGACGATGCCAATATTTTTATTGGATTCCTCTTTCGGAGAGGTGCAAGATCGATCTAAAGATCATCTTGATCGGATGAGCAGAACATGTATTTTGAATTTATTCCACATGTGCAAGGTCGGCCTGATTTATCCCACATGCATAAGAGATGTGTCACACACCCCCACAGTTGCCTATATATTGGAGAGACTTGGAGTTCATTTGATACACACATTTTTGTGGAGGAATTTTCTTCTTTCTTGGATGGTGATGGAGCAGCATTCTCGATTCTGCGTTTAGGGCTTTTTGGTGCAGTATCTTGGTGGAGCATTCTTGATGAGACGCCTTGGGGTTGTGTGACACATGTGGGAGGCTGAACTTATGAAGTCTTTGCTGGTTGAAGCATCCTGCTGATCCCCGTAACACCACCATTCTTCATCTCTGTTTTTATTGGCTTGTCTTCCATCGATCAATCGATATGTTCTATCAGCATCTTACTTTCATGTGATTGTTATTTGGGCCCTAGAAGATTAAAGTAAATTTACATCTAGCATAGAACCTCTTCAGGTTTTAACATGGTATCAGAGCTAAGGTGAAGGCAAAGCCTAACTTGTGTTGAGAGCAATCATTGATCTATTGGGAAAGATCCATTTTGTGCAACACTTGCCTCACAAGAGCTAGGTGGAGAGAGGTATTTTCTGTTCTAGGCCGCAGTAAGGAAGTCTGGACCAGCGTGGGTGAGAGGGCATGTTTTGATGTCATTTCAGGAGCACTGAATTGCTGAAGGACAGCCGCAGTACCTTGCTGGAGGGCCGCAACAGGTGAGGTCTGTTTGAGGGCTCGTTTGAAATGACAGCACCCTCAAACTAGGCTGCCACAGATTGTTTGAAGGGCTGAAAGGGAGCCGTTGTCATAATAGGAAGAACAGTCCATGTTTAGGGCTAGAAACTGCCCATACATTGCAGCGTGGAGGGAGATCCCTTCCCTAAAGGACAGCCGCAGTCTTTAGGGGCAATTCTGGGTAGAAATAAGGGCTGAAAAGGGGACTGTCATGATGCTCTGGTTTCCAGCGGTGGAGCAGCTTTCAAACACTGGACAGAGGTACGTGTTTTAATGAATATTTGCAAGTGTTGGATCCTAGTTTAGAGAATTTGTTTTGGATCGGTTTGGGCAGATCTACCTTGGGCGGATCTTTGGGTGACAGTGAGAGTGGTCAAAATATGGTTGCATGGGGATCAAAACTGGATGATGTCAAAGCAGAAGGTATGGGATGTCAAAGAAGGTTGGTTTCAGAAAATTGGATGCCGCCTCTTAGGCACGACTCACTATTTTCTTAAGTTTTCAACCTGTGGGGGAAGTGCAAAAAAAAAGAAAAAATTGTGGTTCATTAACAAATAGTATCCTGGAAGATGGCCAGCAGCCAAAGCTTTCATGAAAACAATTTCAAGACCAAGAGGGTAAAATTGTGGATGCATCAAGACTGTGGTCAATGGGTTTGCCAAATAGCTTACAAATGTGTGAGTCATATAGGAAGATGTCTGCGACCTCTGCTGCCCAATCCCACAAGCAGAGTGGAAATGTAAGATGGACAAGCTTGAATGGCCTCACCCACAATTTTCAAACATTGGAATGGAAGCATCGGTGGGAAACTGGCATATGCATATGATATAACCATGTCAATCAAAGGTTTCAGGAGCACATGGTGGTGTAGATTTTAATAGGATGGCAATAAGAGTGTTTACTTTGCAGACTTTTGAATGTGTATCAGTTTCATTAGCACTTGCTTTATAATTATTGCCCACAAAACAAAAGTATAGTGACACTCTTTTCCACAAGAAAGAAGATTGCAGTTGTTGTATTGAATGGCATCAAAGGTATTGATTCAGAATTAACTCTAGCATCCCATTACTCTAGCAGGCTGCAGTAGGTATCTATGCAACAGTTATTAGCAAGGATGGTTTTACAGTTTCACCTTCAGAAGTATTCATAAAGACTTGTTGTCACAACACCTCCTTGCAGCATGATAAAGTCTCATCTTAAAGATGGAGTACAGACTGGAAAAGGCTTGATGATCTCCTAAAGCAAGGATTTAGAGGGAGATGTAATGTTTTGATGATGTCTGTCCATCAGATGATGATCCTCCCATTTACCAATGAAAGAGATGATTTTTAAAATGTAAGATCTAGCTTTATTCCTAAGCATTAAAAGTTTGGTAAAATGGAGCATTTGTGGATCTTGATATAGACTATGCACAGGGACACTAGGGTATATCTTGATACAAAGACTCTAAGTCGATTTATGGTCAGGCCGCATCTATTGGTTAACTGCTCATTAAGATTATCTAAAGTACATTGCTGATATAATAGTACAATAAGTGGAATTAGCACATCTAAGTGCTATATATCTTGAGGACCTCCTTTATCTAGAATTTGCTGGAGATATTAGTATAGTCACTCGGGATTATTGACAAGGTACGGGCAGATTCATGTGAGGCCATCTCATCTGTATTCATTATTAGATTGGAATCCAAATCTGAAGACTTGTCAACTTTGTTGGAGCTAAATTTCTGGCATTCTGAAGTTAAGCTCCCAAGAGAGGAGAAGGGAGTTATATTGTTGCCATTGTGTGTGTGTATGAGCCACTGTTAATGGGTTGTTGCTTAGCAGATTATGTTGTTGATGCTTGCGTGATGTGTTGTGAGCAAAGAATTTATCACTAATATATGCCAAGGAATTGTTGGGCATAATTTCTGAGTTGAACATGGGCTGCATTAATAAATTTCAGTCGTCTCATGGTGACTGCCACTCCAACTGATTGATTAAATTCTGGGTTTAAACTATGGTATTTTATTTGTGCTGCTGTATTTGCAAATTCAAACCCAAATCACATGAACTTACACCCACAACAGTTTTCACATGAAATGTTTGACAAATCTCAGAAGGGGCCAAATTGGTTTCATAAGCATCATATCTTTGATTGTTGAACAATGGGATATTTGAAACCTCTCACAACACTTATAAATGAATTGAGAAGATTGAACAATAGAGCAAGGCTGTGTGGTAGGCCGCAGGCCACACCACCACAGAGAGTGATAGCGTGGGCAAATTTAGGGTTGTTTTGTGCCCTAACCTACAGTGTGGAGAGGTCTGTGTTGGAGGCCGAGGAGCTGTAACTGACATCGGATTTGTTGAGGGACTGGTTTAGGATCAAAACAGATCTGTGAAGGTTGTTTCAAGTGACCGAGGTGTTGGGCAGACTTGCTGAGTTAATACTTACAATGCTTTGGAAATCTACTGTAAGAAGGCAGAGAAAAGAAGAGGTATGTAAAATTGATTCTTACATGGAAAGTTTGTCTGTCTTTGAATGTTGTTTAAGGAAACCTAAGGATAATATCAATGGCTGGTCGATGAGCCTTAGAACAGTGACATATGGCAAAGTATATATGACCTCAATGAATTTTGAAGAGGAGCTGGCATTAAGAGGGAGATCTCAACCGTATATGCTCCTGAGCAAATGTCGCTGCTGTAAGAACGGAGAGAAGACCCTCATGGCTTCGGGATTCTATCAAGAATGCCGAGAGACATATGGCCCTAAAAGGGGACATTCCGTGTAAAGCAAGAAGCCGAAAAGATACCAAGGGTATCTAGCAGCCATGAGTACAATACAAGCCCGAATCATTTGAAGAAAGCCCTCTATGGGTTGAAGCAAGCCCCCAGGGCTTGGTATGAGAGGATAGATAGCTACTTGATGAAGCTGGGCTTCACTTGAAGTAATGTTGACCCTCGCATTCATCAGTGTAAGAGGGAGATCGCTTCAGAGTTCGAGATGAAGGACCTAGGACTGATGCATTACTTCCTATGCCTGTAGGTCTAGCAGAGACCTAGCAAGATTTTCCTCTCTCAAGGAAAATATATTGTGACGCTGCTGGAAAGTTTTGTTATGATGGACTGTAAGTCCGTGTCGACACGGATGGAACTCAGTTGGGCTTGTTCTAGCAAATCCTACTGAGTATCGACAACTCGTAGGGTCCCTGATGTTCTTAGGGAACATCTGTCCAGACGCATGTTGTGTAGTGAACACTTTGAGTCAAAACATGGTTGATTCTCATAACATTCACTGGGTTGGTGCTAAGAAACTCTTGAGATACCTCTAGGGCACAGTATACCATCGGCTGAGATACACTGCCAGGAGTTTGAGACTCCGTGGATATACTCATGCCGATTGGGTTGGCAGTGTGGTGGATGGCAAGAGCACATTTGGATGTTGCTTCACACTTGGGTCTGCTTCGAGCAGGAAGCAGAAGTCGGTAGCTTTGAGCACTGCTCAAGCCGAATACATTACAGTGTGTATGGCCTGTTGTGAAGCCACTTGGTTGCGAAAGCTCTTCAGTGAGTGTAATATCCCCAAAAGGAAATAACCAGTAATACACAGAAATATGCCAGACAGATATACAAAACAAAATGATGGAACCAAATCATGAAACAAGTACACATAGAATGCCAGAACACTAAGCCATTTTATTAATCTGAGAATACATATATAGGAGTACAAAATAATCAGAATGAGTGCACCTATCCTTGCCCTAGGCAAGTGGAGACCCTCTCAGAACAAATAATGGCTGCAAATAGGGACAGCGTCCTAGCTGGCTGAAGAATCTGCTATGAAGAACTGCTGCTGCAATGCACTGGAACTATGAGCTGGAAACTAGGAAGATGGCTGATCTCAATCCTCCAGACAAACCCCAGAAAATGTGAAACTGATGCTCCACCACCAATCAAGCCCTCACCAGTGAAAACGCTGTCTCTGCTAGTGACAGCGCAGAAGACAGATGAAACGCTGGCAAGAAGGGGGTGAATCCAACCACAAGTCCTCCAGATGAGATGACCAACTCCTCAGGGCTGGAAACACTGAAAAACGCTGCCAAAACCCCACACAAAGACCCTGCTCATCAGATCTGCGTCCTCCCTGCCCAGATCTGCGTCCTCTCTGCCCAGATCTGCGTCCTCTCTGCCTGGATCTGCTGGATCTGAGTCCTCCCTATCCAGATCTGCGTCCTATCTCTCCAGATCTGCGTCCTCCAGGGCTAGATCTGTTGGATCTGCGTCCTCCCTGTCCAGATCTGAGGCTCTCCTACCTGGATCTGCTGGATCTGCGTCCTCTCTGCCCAGATCTGCGTTCTATCTCTCCAGATCTGCGTCCTCCAGAGCTAGATCTGCTGGATCTGCGTCCTCCCTGTCCAGATCTGACTCTCTCCTACCTGGATCTGCTGGATCTGCGTCCTCTCAAGAAGGGGGTATCTCCTCTGCCAAATTTCCACCAGAAACTACTGCAAATTACCACTGAAACTGAAGGATGATGCTCAGAAAATAACCTTACCAGGGCAGGCACTCGAAGTCCCCCGAGGCTAAGGGTGAGATCTCCGACCGGAGACACTCGGTTTGCACTAAACAGTGCTGCAGACCGACTAAACAACCGACGTGCTGAAGTAGACAGAAGTCTAGCTCTCAATATCAATATCAAATCATCAATGCCAAAATGAGGTGAGAACCCCACCTTTTATAGTGCTAAACTCCCTCCAAAACCTTGACTGCGTCCTTCACTCTCCTTGGCCTGCGCAGTTAACCTTGGGTCAGTGTGAGGCCTCCCCTCATACTCATGTGGACCCCCAAGGCCCCCTCTATAAGTTATAACGTCAATCAACTAGGAAAAACACTTTATTTTATAAAGTGAGGTGACTAAAGTGAGGTGACCCCTCTTATTTCTCACTTTATTTATTATTTCTAGCTAAAGCGGCAAAATTAAACAAAAATGAAATATTCCAATTAGCAAAGCTAATTGGGAATATTACAGTGAGTTTTTCGAGCATGTGTTAGATGCCACCGTTATCCTTTGTGATAACCAGAGGGGGATTCGTTTGTCAAAGAATCCCGTGTTCCACGGTCAATCGAAGCATGTTGATGTCTGGTACCATTTTATCTGGGATATGGTACAGCGAAGCGCTGTAAGGCTCGATCATATAGGAACTGATGAGCAGGTCGTGGATATTTTCACAGAGCCCTTGGGGAAGGTCATGTTCCTAACCTTCCGTGAGAATCTTGGAATCGTGAAACGACCCTATTTGGAGGGTCCTGTTGGACGATGAGCTCTGGGAGCTCCAGGGGGGCTTTGGGGATAGCTTCTTATTGCTATAAGCAACCACAGGGCTAGGCTTGCCGAACCTTGTTGGTATGCTTCTGCTCCATCGTGATGATATTGAGTTGGTTTACCTCTCTCTGATCTGTGCCCCGTATGCATCCTACCCATGGAGTTTCAGACTCATGGGAAGTACCTCTCATTTGGCTAATGAGGTGGGAAATGTGAATAGAGACCATAGCAAGACCGATGGACACATCGGAGATTGCCGTACTCTCTATGTCTAGGATGGCATGTGTCCAACCACTTGATCTAAGATCAAGTCTAGTGAGGTTTCGGACCTCCAACTGACTTTGGGTCAGTTAAACCAACTTCGGGTTGGTATGTGACTCCTTTGAGTCCTATAGAGGTTTTGGACCTCTGAGCTGACTTCGGGTTAGCCAGGAGTGATGTCTTTGTGACTCACCTTTTGTTTTGAAATAAAGAAGCCAACGAAGCAAGTTACAGCGGGATGACGCACAATGTCTGGATGGCACTGGTGGATGGAGTTCTCCCTAGTTGAGAGGGAGTGTTAATTTTGGGCAACTATGTCCAAACTCCATGTTGTGATGCTTAGATGATGATGCCAATATTTTTATTGGACTCCTCTTTCGGAGAGGTGCAGGATCAATCTAACGATCATCTTGATTGGATGAGCAGAACATGTATTTTGAATTTATTCCACATGTGCAAGGTCGGCCTGATTTATCCCACATGCATAAGAGATGTGTCACACACCCCCACAGATGCCTATATATTGGAGAGACTTGGAGTTCATTTGATACACACATTTTTGTGGAGGCATTTTCTTCTTTCTTGGATGGTGATGGAGCAACATTCTTGATTCTGCGTTTAGGGCTTCTTGGTGCAGCATCTTGGTGGAGCATTCTTGATGAGACGTCTTGGGGTTGTGTGACACGAGTGGGAGGCTGACCTTATGAAGTCTTTGCTGGTTGAAGCATCCTGCTGATCGCCGTAACGCCACCATTCTTCATCTCTGTTTTTATTGGCTTGTCTTCCATCGATCTATCGGTATGTTCTATCAGCATCTTACTTTCATGTGATTGTTATTTGGGCCCTAGAAGATTAAAGTAAATTTGCATCTAGCATAGAACATCTTCAGATTTTAACAGCCATGAGACAAGATCTAATATATATTTTGTGTTGAAGAAAAATATAGCTGACCTCACTTTGGGTTATTCTACAACTTAATAGCCTTTAATAGACAATATCATAGGTAGAGATGCACCTCATTTTATAGGATTGACCAAATTCTTCTTATTTCAAACTCCTCCACGTTTTCCTATTGAAGCATGTGATATGTTGGCCCTTCATGGATAACTTGTCCTTCCCTTTGGACAAGTTATTTCTATTAAAGTTTGCTTCAACCTGCTTCATTCAGTTCTAAACACTAGGATTGCCCACACAAGATGATAGAGGAACTTGTAATTCCAAGTTCTTATGTCATCTATGTGGAAAATTTGGTTTTTACATAGGAATTGAGTGTTTAACATCTTGATTATGTTGATTTTTGTAGCATTGGAAAGTGTTCCAAGTCTAAAAATTTGTAAGGTAGTGTTGGCCACATTTTGTCAACGACCCCATAGCAGTACACCCCCATTTTTTCAAATGGGATTCGTCATGCTCGACGTGGTTGCGCCATTCAAATTCCATCATCCAGATTTCATCATCAGTCATCAGACGACAGTTTTTATAAATGTGTAAACCCATTCTACATGTAATGATGTAAATGATCTAAGTAAGACCGTTAATGTATGTAACAACCTAGGTAAGCCTAGTATGTTGTTGATGATCTCTATCCTAGGAGTTTTTTTGTCTCACTGATTCACGAAAGTGATCGGCAGAGTTTTTCCCTCCAGCCTCACCCCAAAGCTAGGGTGGATTTTGTCATCAGCATACTAAGTGAGTCCTAGTGTTTCTATCGAGTCCTTGTAAAAGTAGTTTGAGCTACTTGGTCTACTAGATCATATGTTGAGTCGCAGAACTGGGTATTTATTTGAGGGTCTATACAAGTGGGTTTCCCCCCTTCATGTATGTAAATGTTTTATCTCATGTAAAAGAGGGTTGGAAAAATAATTATAATCCCCTCTTAGTCAATTAATTAAATTTTCTGGTCAATTAATTAATAAAATCCTAAACCAGAAATTTAATTAATTTAGGGTCTTAAATTAGGATTAAATCTTTAAAGGCAAAATTTGTTGGTCCTTGGAAAATGATTTTGATAGCCCCAGACCAAGGGAATATTGAGAATTTTAAGAAATATTGGACCCTTGGGCCTTGGTGGTTAAGTCAAGGTCAAAATTTTGGGGTAATTAACTCAAAAATAATATTTTTGAGTTAATTAAAATTGAATTAAATGATAAATTCATTTTTTCCCCAAAATTTTAATTTCAACGCTCCGGATTAAAAGATAATTAAATCTTTTGGACGGTTGAGATTATTTTGACGAGGATCATCCAAACTAGCCGTTAGAGATCTGGTCCTATAAATTTAGAGGTCTTTGTCATTCTTGGATCATCCGATCTCAGAATCGTGCACTTGCTCTTAGAAGCTCTTGTAAATTTTTTGAGGAATAAAGCTAAAGACTTTGGGGTTACAAATCTGGATGTTCCTTCTCAGATCTATGTGGTGAATTGTCTCTAAACTCTGCTACTTGGTTTCTTGCATTTTATGATTGATGGCCTTCATGGATTAATCTGCATATAGGTATCTTATGCAGTTTTCTGGGTTTATAAAATAACATTCTGATTTTTCTAAGGGTCTCATGTTGTTTTCTTAAATCTCTATCAGTCTAAAGTTCAAATCTAAGTGTGCAGGGAAATTTTTTTTTAAAGATTGGGCGTCTGGGGAAGTCTTCGGTTGGACCAGCCGACTCCCAATAAACATAAATCTGATAAGCTATTTATTTGTTAAATTTCGGGTCTATCTTACGATATTGTGATTTTGCAGGGTTTCGAAGGCTTGTGCCTCTCACTAAAATTTTAAAATCTCTGAAAATTGTGCTAAACGGGTTTAGATCTGACCTTGAGGGTTTTAAATTTGTAAACTAGCTTGTATATTTGTAAATTTTTCAAGATTGTTAGGGTTTAATCGTTAAAATTGGCGTGTGTGTCTTCAGATCTGGCTGTCTTTGCAGGTTACAGGTTCAAATCGGAATTTTTTTTTAGATCTAAGGCAGATCTAGCCTCCAAAGGCCAGATCTGGCCTCAGAATCCCCACTGTGGGCAAATCTGGGCATGATTGGTCTCAAGAAGCTTTAAAAAATCTGAATTTTGGAACAAATTCTAAGTTGCTGGTCGATTTGAATGTACTGGGTTTATCTCTACATTAGCTGCTCATCATTTCTCTGCGTTATTCCTCACGTTTCCCTCATTCTCTGCGTTGAATTCATTCCCTTCCTGCGTCCAAGCTGTCAGCTCCATTCTTTAACACGTCCATCTCTGCAAACTCATCTCAATCCCATCGATTCCGCCTTCATTTCTGTTGCTAAGCGTTTTAAAACTTCACCCTTGCCATTTCCGCATCACTGCAAATCAAAACGCAGCATTAAACCCTGGCGTCCAAGCTCCTCACGCTGCCGTCCATCGATCTGCACACACAAACTAAAAAAACGACCAGTCAAAAATCTCCCCGCGTCCAAACTTCGACCTATCCATCGAGCACCTGCAAAATCAGTCAAACGATAAGCTGAATCTTCTTCACGCCGTCCAAGCATCTCCGCCCTACCTGCAAACAAACGACAACAATAAAAACGCATGCATAAATCTCAAAGCCCTTTCGATTCATCTGTGCGGGTTCCATTTTTCTATTTTAGTTTAGATTTTATGATAGCGTAGATCTAATTTTTTAATGCGTTTTGATTCGGTTAGACGTAGTTTTTGAAAATCGATTTGTTAATTGTTAGTTTTAAAATTTGATATTCATATAGTTAGATTTCACTTTTAAATTCGTTTAGGATTTTAAATTTTTAAATTTTAAATTTTAATTTAGTCTTGGTTTAATTTTAACTTAGTATTAATTTTGTGAGGTTTAATTTAGTTTTAAATTTAGATTTTATTCAGATCTTAGATTTAAATTTTTTAATTTTAGATTCAAAAAATAATAAAAAATATAAAAATTTCAAAAATCTTAAAAAATCTATAAAACACAAAAACATAAAAAATTTCAAATTTTTTTATAGTCAAGTGTGCTAAATTTTTTCTATCTAAATTTTTGACTATAGAAACATTTTCTGGATCGAATTTAATTGAAACATCATAAATCTGGAAATCTTTCAAACATCTGGCATTTTCATTCATGGTTGTGGTGTTTTTCAATTGAATATCATTGTGATCAATCGTGGTTTAATAAGCAGCAGTTAAGCGTTACTTACTTGTTTATAATTGCATAACGGGATTCTGTTTGACTCCATAAGGCACTGGTCTTAAACGTAATATCTAATCTAGATCTGTGAAATCCTGTTAATTTTATCAAGTATTTGATGTTTTAGCTGTGTCTCCTGGATTTATCCTTCATTTCTAAAAGGGTCTACCTCCCTTAGCCTGCAAGGAGACAGCTTTAAGAGAGAGATTGGGGATAAAGGTGACAGCCCCCAATCTGAGCCGTTGTCGCGGTGCCCTGAACAATCTGTGCGACAACAGGTAGCTTGGACATCAGTATTCCAAAGAACCCAAAAACCATTTGTGGAAATTCCACTCGATTCATGTCTTATTAAAATAACTAATTATTTTAATGGAGACCCTAAGTCTAAACTTAGGGAAATTAAATAATTATTGAGTATTAATACGACAGAGTGTGAATCTTCTAGATAACGAAGATCAAGTCGAGTTTTACTCTTAGCCATTGATTATACTTCCAATCTGGGCCGTTGATTCATCAATGAGAAGATTGTAAAAGAAGGCTTGAGGGACATTTGGAAAGTAACCCGGACATACACTCAGTACCCTAAGGAGATCGATTATGAAGGAATATAATTTGATTTCAGAGGGAGAGTTGTAGAGGCAGAAGGAGAAGAGGGAGTCAACATTGACTGAGCATAAGGACAGAGAGACACAGAGAGCCACAGAAGGCAGCGTAGTGTACCCACACAGAGTGACGCAGTCTAATGCAGGGACTGCGCAGAGAGACGAAAAGGGAGTCAGAGGCTTTTTCGGTGTCAAAAAGTTGTCAGGAGGGTCCAGGAATTGTCTCAGGTTTTTTCTGAATAAATTTGCCAGTGTATTCCTTGTAAAGATTCATTTGCTAAAGAATAATAATAAAACCCTCATCTATTGCGCTGATTTTCCCACATTGGGTTTTTCCGGGTCCAATTGTCCAAAAATAAGTGTGTACATGTGATTGTTTCTTATACTTATGTTCCTTACTGTTCTTTTCTCTGCATATGTAATTGTGAATGTTGTAGAAGTATTTATTTTGAGGTTTACTGATAGATTTCTGTAAATATCTTATCGGAGTAATAAGTAGGAGAAATAAATCTATCACTGCAACTGTATATTTCTAGATTGAAATTTTCACATGGTATCAGAGCCAGAGATGAGTAACAGGAATGGAGAATCAACAAGTGAACGAAAATCTGACATCGCTGCGACAACTCGGAAGGGTTCACGCAGTTCTCCAGAAAGGAAGAGAAGCATGGAAGAACAGATGGATCATGATGTTTCTGTTCTAGCATCCAAACTGGAAGAAGAGTTTGCTTGTGTGTCAAGCACTGTTTCTCCTGAAGTCTAGTACATTGACAGCGGGGCTTCTGCTCATATGACGGGAGTGCGGGAATGTTTCTCCAACTATCGAGAAGAGCAGATGAACTTTAAAATTACCATGGGTAATAAAGCAAAATGTACCCCTATTGGAAGAGGTATCATAGTATTTCAAACCAAGGCTGGAAATAAGCTTCGGGCCACTAATGTACTACATGTGCTTGGGTTGGGGATGAACTTACTCTCAGTGTCTCAACT
This sequence comes from Pinus albicaulis, assembly GCA_034641835.2. NCBI lineage: Eukaryota > Viridiplantae > Streptophyta > Pinopsida > Pinales > Pinaceae > Pinus > Pinus albicaulis. The sequence goes on from JAXQQM020072842.1 coordinate 39,068, forward strand.
TCAAAACAAAGGTTATGGCATTTACTTCATTGGCAACATAGTTTATGTCAAACACCCCAATTGGAAGAAGAAAAGGTTATGGCATTTACTTCATTGGCAACATAGTTTATGTCAAACACCCCAATTGGAAGAAGAAAGCACAAATCAGAGTAAGGAGCAACAAACTTTATAAGTTACAACTCGAATCTCCAATGGCACTAATAGGAAGCACTGATGAAAAGGACTTGAATGAACTACGACACAAAAGAATGGGACATTTGCATCATGAGGCATTAATGATTCTCAAGAAAAATGTCACACGAGTTCCAAAACTGAGCACCAAGTGAGACGATTTCTACAGAGGTTGCGTGTATTAGAGAAGCAACAATAGGGCTAAGAATGTATTGGGCTTGATACACTCATATATCTGCGGATTGATTTCCACTAGAGCTCTTAGTGGTGCCGAGTATTTCGTCACCTTTATTGATGACCATTCTGAGAAGACCTGGATCTACTTTCTGAAGACCAAGGACGGAGTCTTCAGTCGCTTTAAAGAATTTAAAGCTTCGATAGAAAATCTAATAGGAAAGTGGATCAAGGTGTTGCGTTCATACAATTGTGGAGAGTACACTGATAAGGAATTCACAGGGTTCTGTGCAAGGGAAGGTATCGGAAGAGAGTGGACCACTTCATATAATCCGGAGCAGAATGGTGTGGCAGAAAGAAAAAATAGAACTATTGTCGAGGCTGCAAGGACAATGCTGTATGATCAAGACATGCCCAAATTTTTGTGGGCTGAAGCTTGTAATACAGTTGTCTATGTTCAGAATAGGATTCCTGTCAATGCATTAGGAAAGATCACGCCAGAAAGTATCTTCACTGGCAGCAAGCCTGAAGTGACTCACTTTAGGATCTTTGGCAATACGGCATATTGTCATGTGTCCAATGAAAAGAGGAAGAAGTTGGACATGACTTCATAAAAGGGTATCTGGTAGGATACAACGAGAATGCAAAGGCTTACTGCATTTACATTCCAGAGAGAAGGAAAGTTGTAGTGCGGAGGGATGTGAAATTCATGGAGGAGAGGGCCTTCAGAAGATCCCAAGAGATGGCTACTGCTACGTAGTTTGAGGAGGATTTGTTGGTTCAACCACAATGACCTGTGAAAGATAATATGGTTGCCTCTCCAAGGCATGGGGATCCAAGGGACACTTCTCTTGAGGACTTGCAGGAGGGAGAGCAGGTAGATCCACCCACTACTAGTGGGAGAATGAGCAGGGATTTACGACAAATTCTGACGGACGCAAAGGACTTTGTCAGATCCCCCTGAGATGTGAAGATACAACGCAGGCAACCTGAGAGGTACCAAGCCTTGGTTGCACAGGTTGGGGAACCTTCTAGTTTTCGGGAAGCAGCTTAGGACTAGGTATGGGTAGATGCGATGGTGGAAGAGTATAGTTCCATCATGACGAATGATGTCTAGGAAGTGGTTCCCAGACCTCAGGATAGATCAGTTGTAGGTTCAATATGGATCTACTAGATCAAGTATGCTGCAGATGGCAACATCGAGAAATTTAAAGCCAGGTTTGTGGCTAATGGCTATGCTTAGAAGGAAGGGATAGATTATGAAGAAACCTTTGCCCTAGTAGCCAAATATAATTCTATTAGATCCGTGATATCCCTTACTGTGCAATGGGATGGGAGATTCACCAGATGGACGTGAAGACTGTGTTCCTAAATGGTGTGATAGAAGAGGAAGTGTACATTGAACAACTAGAGGGCTTCGAGATGAATGAACAGAAGAATCATGTGTGCAGGCTTAAGAAAGCCTTGTATGGACTAAAGAAAGCCCCTAGAGCTTGGTATGGTCGAATTGACAGCGACTTGTAGAAGATGGGATTCGTCAAGAGTGACGCAGATCCCAATATTTACTATCTAAGGGTAGGGAATGAGCCCCTGATAGTGGTTCTATATGTAGATGATCTATTTCTGACAGGGTCGTCGAGGCTCATCAAAGACTGCAAGGAGAATTTGGCTACAAAATTCGACATGAAGGATCTAGGGCTGATGCACTATTTTCTGGGGGTTGGAAGTTTGGCAGCAGAAGGGGGAGATCTTCCTTGGTCAAGGAAGATATACTACAAAAATTCTGAAAAGATTTCAGATGGATGACTATAGACCCATGACGACTCCAATGATCACCAACTGGAAGAAAACCGACACATTCGAAGATGATGAGGTTGATCCTACTCTGTATAGGAAACTCATAGGATCTCTGATGTATTTGGTGAACACTAGGCCAATCATCTGTTATGCTATCAATACCATCAAGCAGTTCACGGTGGAACCTAAGAGGGCTCATTGGGCAGCAGCCAAACATGTTCTCACGTATCTTCAAGGAATAGTCAAGCTTGCACTGAAGTACATTAGTGGTAATGACATCAGGTTAAGTGGGTTCATCAATGCAGATTGGGCAGGGAGTCCAGTAGATCGGAAGAGTACCAGTGACTATTGTTTTAGTCTTGGATCAGGGATGACCTCCTGGTGCAGCAGGAAACAAAAATCCGTGGCGCTGAGCTCAGCAGAGGCTGAATATATGGCACCTAGCACAGCTTCGTGTGAGGCCATATGGCTTCGAAAACTACTTGTGAACTTACTGAAGGAGAAAATGGAACTGACTAGTATTCTATGTGATAATCAGAGTCTCATCAAGCTCTCTAAAAATCTTGTGTTTCATGATCAGTCGAAGCACATTAACATCAGGTGTCACTTCATCAGACACTGTGTCCAACGAGGAGCTATACAGTTGCAGTACACTCCAACAGGAGAACAAGTGGCTGATATCCTCATGAAGGCTCTAGGGAAGACCAAGTTTGTCTAATTCAGAGAGAAGATGGGGATGATCAAGAATACATTTCAGTAGTAGGAATGGATAGGATCAGGATTCAGAGGGAGCTGCAGTACAAATGAAGCAGTGACAGTGGCAGTGTCATGAGCAGTAGTACAGAAGGCAGAAGCGCAGCAGATGAGGGGTAGCAGCCAGAGATCTGTAGCGCAGAGGATGCTTCAAATAAGAGCAGCATGCAACAGGCATATTGCTAGAATACCTTCCTCACTAAGAGGGAGTGTTGATTTATGTAGCATCGGAAAGTGTTCTAAGTCTCAAAATTTGTAAGGAATCTTGGACATCAGTATTCCAAAGAACCCAAAAACCATTTGTGGAAATTCCACTTGGTTCATGTCTTATTAAAATAATTAATTATTTTAATGGAGACCTTAAGTATAAACTTAGGGAAATTAAATATTTAATGGGTATTAATAAGAAGTGTGTGAATCTTCTAGAGAACGAAGATCAAGTCAAGTTTTGATCTTAGCCATTGATTAGAGTTCCAATCTAGTTCGTTGATTCATCAACGAGAAGATTATAAAATAAGGCTTGAGGGTTATTTGGAAAGTAAGCCGGGCATACACTCTGTACCCGAAGGAGATCGTTTTTGAAGGATAGAATTCAATTTCAGAGGGAGAGTTGCAGGGCGGAGTTGCAGAGGAAGAAGGAGAAGAGGGAGTTAGCAGTGACTGAGCACGAGGACAGAGAGACACAAAGGGCCATAGAAGGCATCGCAGTAAACCCACGTAGAGTGACGCAATCCAGCGCAGGGACTGCGTAGAGAAACACGCAGACAGACGCAGAGGGAGTCAGAGGCTGTTCCGGGTGTCAGAAAATTGTTGGGAGGGTCCGGGAATTTTGTCTTAGGTGTTTTCTGAATATATCTGCTTGTTTATTCCTTGTAAAGATTCATTTGCTGAAGAATAATAATAAAACCATCATCTGCTGTACCGATTTTCCCACATTGGGTTTTCCCGGGGACAATTGTCCAAAAATAAGTGTGTACATGTGATTGTTTCTTATGCTTATGTTTCTTACTGTTCTTTTCTCTGCATATGTAATTTTGAATGTTGCAGTAGTATTTATTTCGAAGTTTACTGATAGATTTATGTAAATAACTTATCAGAGTAATAAGTAGGAGAAATAAATCTATCACTGCAGCTATATATTTCTAGATTGAAATTTTCACAGATTATTTATCATGTTCAAGATTTTAAGTTTTGGGAGACCAACCTTTGAGCACCGGGTTCTTTGCTGTGGCCTCGATTAGTAGGAGAGTCTCAAGGGATCATTATTGACTATTTTGTAGGTTTACATAGTGAGGTATTCTTTACTCTTGAACTCTCCCCTAAGGTCATCATTAAGTGTATTGGATCCTTGTTAGTGGTCTATAGTATGAGGAGGATGTCTTCACCTTTGTCTTCACTCTAACTTTGTTTTGGATGTGGTTTTCAGGGGTTTTTCTTCTCCCTCATTTTATACCTACTTAAGATAATGTTTAACCCTTGATCATGTTGTATCTATGCTTATGATTTTGGCTACTTCCTCCGTTCAATTGTTTAACCCATTTTATTTTTTACATTATCTTATAGGTTCTAGGAGTTGCTTGCTATTGGATTTTAGTTTTGAGTCCCATGGGACCTACCTTTTTTGTTCATTAGATTGGCTACATCTTACTTCATTTGGACACATTCTTTGGTTGGATATTGTTATATTGCTTAGGTCGACATGTATTACTTTGATTATGTTTGTGATGTGATGGTAAATTTAGTTGTATGCCCATGTATATTAAGTTGTAACTATCTTAGTTAATGCAGAAAACAGACTAACATATTTTTTCAACCAAGGAACAACTACATAGAAAAGAAAATGTATTGAAGAAAGTTTAATTTGGGGTATAGTATATGCCGTTTTATAATCTGATTATCTGCATCGATACTTTTTCCATTGAGATTTTTTTCATGTGTATTAAGTTTAATATTGTTTGTTGCTAACAACAAGGTCATTGTATTACACAATAATCTTTCTTATTGGTTTCTTTACTCCAACAATTCAAGTGGAGTGTAGATGTTGAATTAGTGTAGTTAATGATATGTATCCATTTTCTGATCTGTTTATAACAAAAGACATATACATCTAAATGGATTACATAGCCAGAACCATACATGCTAGTGTATTTACCGAAATGTAGTTATGTGTTCATTCTAGTTGGTTTTTGAACACTTATTTAATAGCTCCTGTTATAGTACTTGCGCATGCATTGAATTTCATGCATAATGTTTTTTCATGTAGGATGAAATTGAGACGCTTTTCTCGTCTGTTGGAGAAGAGGTGAAGGTGATTTGTTCTGTGGCAGATGATTTACGATCTAGGATAAATGGAGAAAAGGTAATTTTGTAGCTCAGTTGAATTGCAATTTTCTGCTCACATTCCCTTTCACAAACATAGTATGTATTGAAATTTTAATTCATTATTTTTATGCAAAAGGAAATGGATCACATGCACTTCATGATTAAGGCAACGGATCTTTTTGGCCACATTGTTTTTTTGGTGATTCTGATTTCAAGCAATTAAAATATGCACTTCTAAGCATACCCTAGTGAAGATGTAATATCCCCAACGGGAAATAAACAGTAATACACAGCAAAACAACAAGCAGCTATATAGAACAAAATGCCGGAACTAAAATATGGAACAAATACACATAAAATACCAGAACGCTAAGCCATTTTATTAATCTGAGAATATAGATATATGGGTACATGAGATAAACAGAATGAGTGCACCTATCCTTGCTCTAGGCAAGTGGAGACCCTCTCAGAATAAGAAATGGCTACAACAGAGACTGCGTCTTAGTTGCTGGAGAAACTGCCGTAGAAAAACTGCTGCTGCAATGGGCTGGAACTAGGGGCTGATCCCCACACCGGAATGGGCTGAAAATCTGAAGGCTAGTTGTACTCAACCCTCCGGACAAAACCCAGAAACCGTGAAGCAAGTGCTCCACCTCCGGAAATCCACCAAATAAACCCTCCTCAGTGAAAACGCTGTCTCTCCCAGGAACAGCGCAGAAGCTCAAGAAACACGCTGAGAAAAGGGGCTGAATCCTCCTGCAAAACCTCCGGATGAAATAGCAATCTCCTCAAGGCTGGAAAACGCTGAAACCACTGCCAAATCACCACACAACAACGCTGCTCAACAAAGACTGCGTCCTCCCTGCAGAAACTGCGTCCTCTCTCCTGGACTGCGCAGTCACTTCAAGTGGCCAACTCCTCTGCAACGTCCACCCAAAAATCCACTGCAAACCACTACAGAAACTGAAGGAAATACCTTGCTCGAGCAGGCACTCGAAGTCCCCCGGAGCCAAGGGTGAGATCTCCGACCGGAGACACTCAGTTCGCACTAAACAGTGCTGCAGACCGACTAAACAACCGACGTGCTGAAGTAGACAGAAGTCTAGCTCTCAATATCAATATCATATCAACAATGCCAAATGGAGTGAAAACCCCACCTTTTATAGTGCTAAACTCCCTCCAAAACCCTAACTGCATCCTTCACCCTCCTTGGCCTGTGCAGTTACCTTAGGGTCAGCGTGAGGCCTCCCCTCATATGCGTGTGGACCCCCAAGGCCACCCCTTTAAGTCACAACGTTCATCAACTAGGAAAGCACTTTATTTTATAAAGTGAGTTGACCCCCTTATTTCTCACTTTATTTATTATTTTAACTAAAGGCGGAAAAACTATACAAAAATGAAATATTCCAATTAGCAGTGCTAATTAGGAATATTACAGTCTCCCCCGGCAGAACGTTGCTTGTCCTCAAGCAACTGAAGTGATGGATGCTGCAAGATCCTCTCATCCTCCCAAGTGGCATCCTCATCCGGCAAGTTCTTCCATCTCACCAAGAACTCCATGATCTTTCTGCTCCGCAGCTGCCTCTCCCTAGTGTCAATAATAGCCTCCGGCTGTAACACCAGATGCCCCTCATCATCTGTAGGTGGTAGCTCCTCGGTGACTGTCACATGCTGGCCCAGTGCCTTTTTCAGGCATGATACATGAAAGATGTTATGAATCTTGCTGCCTTGGGGCAGCTCCAACTCATATGCAACCTGCCCGATCCTGCGTATCACCCTGTACGGCCCATAAAGCGGGGCTTAAGCTTCTCCGCCCCCTTTTGCTTGAGCGAAGACTGTCGGTATGGCTGTAGTCGTAGGTAGACCAAGTCCCCTACCTTGAAGTGTCTCTCCACCCGACCCTTATCAGCATACAACTTCTGCTGATTCTGTGCTGTGGCTATGTTGTCCTTGAGAGCTCGGAGGATATCTTGGCTCTCTTGGATCCATAACTTGGCTCTCGGAGCCCTGCTAACACCAAACATCATGTCCACAAAAGATAAGGAATGATATCCATACAAAGCATAGAAAGGTGACATACCAATAGACATATGGTGTGTCGTGTTGTAGCAGTACTCGCCCAAATGCAGCCACTTCAGCCATGCCCTCTGCTGCCCACTGACGTAGTTACGCAAGTAGCCCTCCAGCCACTTGTTAACTATCTCGGTCTGCCCGTCTGTCTGGGGGTGATAACTAGTGCTCGGTGTCAACTCGGTCCCCACTAGTCGGAAGAGCTCCTGCCATTATCCGCCCATGAAGCGGCTGTCCCTGTCACTGACGATGGTCTTGGGTAGACCATGTAATCTGAAAATCTCCCTGAAGAACAGCTCAGCCACTTGCGCTGCTGTGTGATGTGCGGATATGGCGAAAAAATGGGCATACTTCGTCAGCCGGTCAACGACTACGAAGATGTAGTCCTTGCCCTGCACCATGGGCAACCCTGTGATGAAATCCATCGAGATGCTCTCCCATTTCCCCTCCGGAATGGGAAGAGGCTGCAACAACCCTGCAGGATGGCTCATCTCTCCCTTGTTCCTCTGGCAAACATCGCACTCCCTGACATGCTGGAGTACGTCCTCCTTGAGGCCCTTCCATGAGAACCTCTCCCGAATAGCCCTGTATGTCTTGGTGAACCCCTGATGGCCCGCCAATGGTGAATCATGTGAAGCCTGGAGTATCTTCTTCTTGAGCTGAGACCCCTCAGTCAAGAAGATCCTATCCCTGTAATAGATGATCTCATCGACCACCCTGTACCTGTCATCTGCTACCTGCCCATCCAGAACCTCACATGCAAACCTATCCTTGGAGTACTCAACCAGCAGTCGAGCCCTCCAATCAGCGTCCAAGCTCATAAGTGATAACGTGGCCGGTCTACGAGAAAGGGCATCAACCACCACGTTATTCTTGCCCTTGACATACTCGATGTCAAAGTCATAGGCTTGGATCTTGCTGATCCACTTCTGCTGCCTCTCCTGCAACTGCTTCTGCTCCAGAAAGTACCTCAGGCTGTTATGATCTGTCCTCACCCTGAATCTGCTACCCACTAGGTACTGCCGGTATTTGGCCAATGCATGCATGATGGCCAACATCTCCTTGTCGTATATGGGATACAACCTCTCGTGTGGAAGGAGCTTCGGGCTCTCAAAAGCAATCGGGTGACCGCCCTGCATCAAAACTGCACCAATCCCCTCTCCTGATGCATCACACTCTAGGACAAAGGGCTGTGTAAAATCTGGCAACGCCAACACAAGACAACTGCTCATCACCTCCTTGAGCTTGTCAAAAGCTCGCTGTGCTGTGTCCGACCAACTGAATGCCCCCTTCCTCGTCAAATCTGTGAGGGGTGCAGCAAGCTGAGAGAAGCCCTTGACGAACTTCCTGTAATATGTGCAAATGCCAATAAATCCCCGAAGCTCCGTCACATTCCGCGGCTCTGGCCAGTCCCTGATGGCCCTGATCTTCTCCTCGTGGACCCTCACTCCGTCCACTCCTATAATGTGCCCCAGATATAGCATCTCTGTCAACCCGAACTCACACTTGGAGAGCTTGGCATAAAACTGCTGCTCCTCCAAGATGTGCAAAACGGTCTCAATATGCTTCAGGTGCTCCTCCCAAGTCCTGCTGTATATAAGTATGTCATCAAAGAAGACCAGCACAAACTTCCTCAGATGACCCCTGAAAATGTGGTTCATACATGACTGGAAAGTAGCAGGTGCATTGGTCAGCCCGAATGGCATGACCAGGAACTCAAAGTGCCCATAGTGACACCTGAAAGCGGTCTTGGGAATGTCCTGTTCCCTCACGTGAATCTGATGGTACCCGGATCTCAAGTCAATCTTCGAGAAGAACCGTGCCCCTCTCAACTCATCCATCAGCTCATCGATCCTGGGAATGGGGTACCTGTTCTTCAGGGTCTTCTTATTCAGAGCCCTGTAGTCAATGCACATGCGCAATGTGCCGTCCTTCTTCTTCACCAGCACTACAGAAGAAGCGAAAGGACTCGTGTTGGGCCGAATGTGACTAAGGGCCAGCAACTCCTGGATAGCCCGCTCTATCTCGTCCCGATAGGCTTTGGGATGCCTATACGGTGTGGTAATCACGGCCTGTATCCCCTGCTCAAGCTCGATCGTATGCTCAAACCCCCGATCCGGCGGCTGCCCTGGTGGAATATCCCCGAAAACCGCTGCATACCTATCGAGAATAGACTATAGCTCAGTATGCACTGCCTGCCTTGTATCCACTGCCTCTGAAGCCCGCAACTCTACGCCCACTCTATGTCTCCCTTGCGGAAGGTCGCCTCCATCCTGTGTGCTGACACTGTCTGGGGTGGGTATGTGTGCTGTTCCCGTATCTTCTCATGTCTCCCCGTCTTGGGATCATCCCACTCCATCTCTAGGGCCTTCCAATCTGTCGTGACTTTCCCTAGAGTAATAAGCCACTGAACACCCAATATCAGGTTGGTGTCCGGAATGTCCACCACAAAGAAGTGATCTGTCAATGTATAAGTGCCCATCGTCATTGATAACTCCGGAACATATCGAGCACATGCCATGGTCTGATCTCCTGGGACCAAGACGGAAAACCCATCAAAGCCCTCTGTCTGTATGCCTCTCCGCTCAACCATCTGGGCATCAATAAAGTTGTGGGTGGCCCCACTGTCAACTAGGACTGAAATCCGCTGCCCGCGCACTGTCCCTCGTACGCGCAGCGTCAAGTACTTGGGAACTCCCCGCAATGCGGCTAGAGCTCCCCCAGTGGATGCAAATGATGCCCCACCTGCTGCGGGTGGTGGAGGTGGTAAGGTACTCTGCGCTGCATAACAATCTCCTGCCTCCACATCATCCCCCTCATCCTCTTCTCCACTGCTCTCGGAGAAGACCTCAATGAAGTGTGCTTTCCCTGCAGCACACCTATGTCCCGGTGCCCATGGCTCCTGGCAAGTGAAGCACAACCACTTCCTCCTCAGCTCTCTCCTAGCCTCGTCATCAAACTGCCCTCGTCCAGGATTCGCCTTGGGAGGCGGAACCCTCGTGTCCTTCCCCTTAGGCTGGAAGGCCTGTCTCTGGGGATAAGGTGTCCGAGTCCTGGGTAAGACATCCTGTAAGTCTCGAGTCCTGCTGATGGCATCCTGAAGGGTAGCTGGTCTGGTCGACCGGACTAGGCCACGAAGTGGCTCTGACAATCCCTCCACAAACATGTAAACCATCCGAGCCGCCGACAAATCAGGGACCATCACCGAAATCCTCAAGAAGTCTGAAATGTATGTCTCTGCAATCCCAGACTGTTTGAGCTTCGTCAGCTCAACAAAATGCTGCTCCGGATCCCTCCTGTCAAAGCGCTCTATCACCCTCCGGGTAAACTCGGCATATGTCGTCACTGCAGAATGTCCGAGTGTCGTCATCCCATGGAACCACCAGTCCTGGGCCTCACCGTCCAGATGTAATGTTGCCACCTTAATGGCCTATGACTGCGACATCGGGTTAAGCTGAAAATAGATGTCCAGCTTCTCCACCCAAGACTTTGCCGAGCTGTTTGATGAGCCATCAAACGTGGGCAAATGAAATCTACTAGCTGTGCGGTGGTCATCACGGTGGTGTCTGTGCCCTCGGTGATGATCACGGGGCCTGCTGTCATGCTGGACCTGGATATAGTCTCTGAAAGTGAGAGAGTCCATGAATGCCTGTCCGTAAGCCTGGTACTCTGCAAAAAGGTCAGCCATCCGAGCCGGATCTATCTCCCTCTGTACTGCTGTCCCTGCGTCCTCTGCCAGGAAGGTAGGCATGGTAGATCGCGTGGGTGCTGGAATATCCCTCTGTGCACCTTCCGGTACTCCTGCCCCTACGTCCTCTGGCAAGAATGTGGGCATAGTAGATCGTGTGGGTGCATGAGATGCCACAATGGGGATAGCATCATGCACTGGCACGTGGTGAGACATACCCGATCCCTCACCGATCTGGAAAACCCTGGGAGGTTCCCTCTATCTGATCTCTATGGCCGTGAGTCTCTGTGTCATCTCCTGCATGTGATGGAGGAGTGTATCCCATCTCCTCGAACCCTCCTCGTCTGCCATCGGGTTCCGCTGCTCTGTGTCCCTTGCAGGCTGCTCCTGCTCTGAATCTGTCTCAGGTGGCTCCTGATCAGAATCCCTCCCTCCGAAGGGGAACTCCCACCTACTCTCAACGTCTCTGTATCCCCTCTGATCAAAATAGGGGTTATCCCCGGGCGTCATAGATTGCTAGCACCACAGGCTGAGCCAGAACTATGCTCTGATACCACTGTAATATCCCCAACGGGAAATAAACAGTAATACACAGCAAAACAACAAGCAGCTATATAGAACAAAATGCCGGAACTAGAATATGGAACAAATACACATAAAATACTAGAACGCTAAGCCATTTTATTAATCTGAGAATATAGATATATGGGTACATGAGATAAACAGAATGAGTGCACCTATCCTTGCTCTAGGCAAGTGGAGACCCTCTCAGAATAAGAAATGGCTACAACAGAGACTGCGTCCTAGCTGCTGGAGAAACTGCCGTAGAAAAACTGCTGCTGCAATGGGCTGGAACTAGGGGCTGATCCCCACACCGGAATGGGCTGAAAATCTGAAGGCTAGCTGTACTCAACCCTCCGGACAAAACCCAGAAACCGTGAAGCAAGTGCTCCACCTCCGGAAATCCACCAAATAAACCCTCCTCAGTGAAAACGCTGTCTCTCCCAGGAACAGCGCAGAAGCTCAAGAAACACGCTGAGAAAAGGGGCTGAATCCTCCTGCAAAACCTCCGGATGAAATAGCAATCTCCTCAGGGCTGAAAGACGCTGAACCCACTGCCAAATCACCACACAACAACGCTGCTCAACAAGATTGCGTCCTCCCTGCAGAAACTGCGTCCTCTCTCCTGGACTGCGCAGTCACTTCAAGAGGCCAACTCCTCTGCAACGTCCACCCAAAAATCCACTGCAAACCACCTACAGAAACTGAAGGAAATACCTTGCTCGAGCAGGCACTCGAAGTCCCCCGGAGCCAAGGGTGGGACTCGACAAGACACTAAATTGCCTTTAACGTGTGATGACCAGCTCAACCGGCGTGTAAAGTGGGCTGAAGGCATTCTCAACTGTCAATATCTGTATCAACAATGCTAAATGGGAGTGAAAACCACCTTTATAGTTGCTCAGCCTCTCAAAACCTAGCTGCAGTGCTTGATCTCTTTATGACCTGTAGCAGTTACCTTGATAGGTGACAGGCACTTCCTCTCATGTTGACTTTGACACCTTTAAGTACATTTTCATAAACTAGGAGCTATTTCTGTTTGTAAGTGGTTAAGCCTTTAAATTCTCACTTTATTTATTAATTTAACTAAAGGCGGCAAAACTATACAAAAATGAAATATTCCAATTAGCAGTGCTAATTAGGAATATTACAGAAGATTGAAACGTAAATGAAGCATATGTAGGGAGCCATATTGAGTTTGCTATTCTATACAGTGATAATGGAGGATCTGGAGTCTTCAAGTTGAACATTTAAAATTATCACCATCAAAATTTTTTGCTTGATTGCATCTAGCATGTTTCTATTTTTGGGTGAACTGTGGCATCGTAATTTTAGTCCTCTGAATGTTCGAGTGGATCTAACATTGTACAATGTTTGTAAGCATTTAAACACACAGACACAAACAACTATTTATATGTGAGTAGTAGTAATGTTATTGCAACCAATGCTGCAATATCCTCTGCATATGACAACATAGATACATTTTCAGCATATTGGATAAGCAATTGGCCTTTGGCTTTGATCTTGGCACATACCTCTTCTAGCAGTAAGTTTTGAAAAGGAGGGTCAGAACAAATAGAACCATCAAAAATACACTTGCAATGGATTTTCCAAAGAGAAAGCAAAGCTGCATGCAACATATGGTGCTACATACTAATATATAGGTGATGTTGTACTAGAACTCTCCCAGATGTAGCCACCTCACCCATGCTCTCTGTGGCCCAGTCACATAGTTACGCAGGTACCCTTCCAGCCACTTGTTCACGATCTCAGTCTTCCCATCGGTTTGTGGGTGATAGCTGGTGCTGGGTGTAAGCTCTGCCCCCACCAACTAGAACAACTCTTGCTAGAAAGCTCCCATGAATCCGTTGTCCCTATCACTGACTATGTTCTTTGGGAGACCATGTAGCTGGAATACCTCCCTAAAGAACAACTTGTACACCTGGGAAGCTCAAGATCCCGATTGAATAACAAAGAAATGAGCAAATTTGGTCAATCGATCGACCACTATGTAGATACAATCCTGTCCCTCCACAGTTGGGAGTCCTGCGATGAAGTCCATAGACACGCTCTCCCAGTTCCTCTCCGAAATGGGGAGTGACTGAAGTAATCCCGCTGGGTGTGATAACTCCACCTTGTTCTTATGACAGACCACACACTACTATACGTGCCTCAACACATCCCCCTTGAGTCCCTTCTATGAGAAACCCTCCCTGATGGCACGGTATGTTTTGAGAAACCCCCGTGTGCCTTACTAGTGGGGAGTCATGTGCTGTCTGCATAATTTTCTCCTTGACCTGAGATCCGGGCACCAAGTATATCCGATCTTTGTAATATATCATCTCATCCATCACCCTGAACCTATCATACCCATGTGTGCCATCTAGTATCTCACAAGCTTGCCTATCCTTGGAATACTCAACCAAAAGTTGAGCCTTCCAATCATGGGTGACATCCATCAAAGATATTGTTTCGAGAATTCGAGAGAGTGCATCTGCCACTACGTTCTGCTTGCCCATGACGTACTCGATCTCAAAATCATAGGCCTCGATTTTGCAAACCCACTTTTGCTACCTCTCCTGCAATGTCTGCTGCTCTAGGAAAAACCAAAGACTGTTGAGGTTAGTCTTCACCTTGAACCTATTGCCCACCAAATACTTCTTGAATTGGCCAATGCATGCATCACGACCAGCATCTCTTTGTCATAAATAGAGTACAGTCGCTCATGGGGTGTAATATCCTGGAAGGGAAATAGACAGCAATACAAGCATACGACAATATAGAAAATGCCAGAAATAGAACATAAAGCAAATACTCATAAAAATGCCGGGAATGCTAAGCCATTTTATTAATCTGAGAATATAATGAAATACAATAGATGATCAGAATGATAGCACCTATTCTTGCTCAAGGCAAGTGAAGAACTCTCTTAGAAAGACAGGAAATGGCTGCTATAAGAAACTGCGTCCCAGCTGCTGGAAAACTGCCGTAAAACTGCCGCTGCTGGAATGGACTGAAACTAGGGGCTGATCCCCTTGCCGGAATGAGCTGAAAATCTGCAGACCACCTATACTCACCACCCCGGACAAAACCCAGAAACCATATAAAAAATGGTCAGCCTTCGAAAATCACCAAAGAAACCCTCCTCAAGGAATTACGCTGCCTCTGCAAGGCTCAGCGCAGATGCCAAATGATACTAGCTGAAACTGTGCCACAAACTCCTCAGGAAACCTCCTACTGGCAAGACTGATCCTCTCCTCTGGATATCAACTGAAACTCCTGCAGAAAACCCCGCACCGGAACACCTCCAAGTAGAACTGCATCCTCTCTCCCAGGGACTGCGCAGTCACAAGAGAAGTCCAGCTCCTCAGCAAAACAACCAACCAAACCTCCCGCTAAAGACTAAAGAAATGACCTTACCCAAGTAGGCACTCGAAGTCCCCCGGGGCTAAGGGTGAGATCTCCGACCGGAGACACTCAACGCACTAAACAGTGCTGCAGACAGGCTAAACAGCCAGCGTGCTCAAGAAGACAAAAATCTAGCTCAAATATCATCAACAACAAGAATGCCCCAAATGAGGAGGCTCCTCCACCTTTTATAGCATTGGTTTGCCAACAAAACCAATGTAGTCTCTCTCTCCTCCACGTGGTGTGGGGCCCCCCTTGGCTCCCCGCTTAAGTTACAAAGTTGTGCTACTAGGAAGGTGTTTTATTCCACTAAAGTGAGTTAGACCCCCTTTTACTCACTTTTTTATTTATCTACAAACCACATATGGCAAAACAATACAAAGTCGAATATTCCAATTAGCTGTCGCTAATTAGAAATATTACAGTCCCCCCCGGAAAAATGTTGCTTGCCCTCAAGCAACTGAAGTGATGGATGCTACAAAATCTGCTCGCTCTCCCAAGTGGCATCCTCATCCGGCAAAAATTGCTTGTCCTCAAGCAACGCTTGAACAAGCCTCCTCTCTAGCTGATGCTCCCTACCGATACTGCAAAATGTGCCTGGGTCCCACTGAAACCTCTCTGACCTCTGCATCACCCTGATACTAAGGGATATCTCAATGCCAGGATCCCAAAGTGACCTCTCACAGTACCAGCCAACCAATAATCCTCCCGGATCCCATTGCCACCGTGGCCAATAATCGCACAAGTCCCACGGCTCATACTGTGCACTGCCTCTAGCTATGACCAATGCTCTAAGAGGTGAAGACCACCAACAAGCATCAATGCTCCCGGGCTCCTGCTGCGCTGTACCTGTCGCTGCATATGCTACCCCTCCAACTGCATACCAACTCATCACCTCTCTCCAATCCAAGTTGTGACTCAATCCCATGCTGATCCTGCTCTCCTGAAATCAGGATGGAGTGCTGAAGAAACGATGTCTTGTGCCGCCCTGCCAGCTGGAATCTATAACCTCTGTTTGTCCAAGGGCCCCTGCTCGACTGTGCTCCCTACGAAGAATACCGTACCATCAAGAGGGTACCAACTCATGATCTCCTGCCAGTCCATCCTGGAAGTAGAATCTGCTGTAGCAACAACAACGACATATGGAACATGCCTGGGATATTGCCGCCAGCTCGTAATCAACTCCCACTGCTCTGCCCTGTCGGCCAATGAAAGCTGCCTATAGAAGGAAGCCCCTCTCTCTATAATGGGCCGAAGTGGGCAAGGTATGCTGCAAGCTCCATCGATGTACTCCTGGAGAGTGCTACCCACTAAAAACACTACAACTCTGCTGACTGTGAGTACATCTATCTGCGCCTCATCCCTGTGTCGACCCACAGATGGATGCTCCACCATATCCAACAACTCCTGCTGTCTACTAGCCTCCTGTGGAACAATCCCATCAACCTCCAACACCTCCAGAGGATATGGATCTGCAACTGTTGTCACCGTACTCGATGTCAATGCATCTGACTGTTCTCGCTCCCCGGAAGCGACCTCCACTGATCCTATGGACTCATATGAAGAAGAGTCGTCACCCTAGCATACAGAAGGAATGCCCTCCTGTTTTACCTCCGCCACCTCATCTGCACTGAATATGCCATCCACCCTCTCGATGAAGTGTAGATACAATGTTTGGAGTCCAGACGTATGCCGGGATGCTACCTCTGCTGAACCCAGTATCTTCTGCTCATGCATGATCTCAACATGCCCTGAGGGAAAAATGATGCATGTCTCCCTCATGACCTGCTCCCCAAGCGTAGGCCCAACAATGACTGATGTGCCACCACTGCAGAGGATCATCTCATCCCCTAACCTGTGGCTGTCAATTAGCGCTCCAACCCAGTGCCACTGCTGAAAAGTCTTTCCCCTAGTGTGCTGAGTGTCATCCAAATATCTTTGGTGAGCCTCGCGTACCCCGCTACTCATGCCCAAAGTGCCAAAGGACAACAAAAAAATCGGATGTGCCAGTGAGTGATGTAGAAGAGAGGCAGGTGTATGAGTCTCCACAGATACCGCCAAGTATCGCTCATCCATCTCCCCATCGATCCTGGGTGAACTACTCCCAAAGGTGAGCTCGGTGTCCCTGTCCATGAGTCTCCCTAACGGAAATGCGCTAAGATCCTGCTGTGCAGCACTGTATGCCCTCGCATACCACCGATCATCCATGTACTCCTCGCCATGCCACTGCACACTGAGGTATACCCCTGTATACTGCTGGATACCCCATGCTACTGTCGTACCACCCAGTACCGTCTCGTGCCCTGACTACGTCCAGGCATCGGTCACTCTTCGCGAGCTCTCAATGTGATGTAGGACACTCCTACTCCACAATGCGGTCCCACACACTACGGTAGTACACCATGCAACTCCATGTCCACCGGCAGTCCACTGCTCAATGCTAGAGGCTCCCACACATCCTGGATGTGATGACCTAGAGCTATGCCCCTACCTGTCGGACTACCACCAATCGGTATCATCGTCTCCACCGTCGCATCACTATACCTGCCGACGAATGGAACATCACTCCAAATCCCCCTCAAGGGGTCCGAGAAGTGAATCTCCTTGTGTGTCAGTAGTGTTACCACCACTGCTCGGCTCCGCTGCGTCCTCTGTGCCCCACACAAAGGTGAAGAATCCTTGGCCCCATACAAGGTGCCATCTGGTGGCCTACCAATGCCACCTCCTCCGACAAGCTCCTGCCAAGGTGTGCTGACCACCCCGTGATCTCGTGTATGAATGTCATGCCAAGACAACCTAGGGAGTCTGCCCATAAACTGGTTGGCCACTGGAGCTGACCGAAACTGCACATGCTCTACTGCTAGGCCAACTGTACTCTCCAAGACATAGTCAGCCAACCTGCCTGGGAAACGATAGGTGATCCCACCTGGATCCCAATGCCAATCTGGGGTTCCTGTATTCCCCATGCATAGAAACTCCTGCTGAGCTACACTCGGATCCATCACTATCTCCATAGCCCGCTCCACCGAGTACCAACTCAAAATCTCTCGCCGTCCAACCTCAACATGTGGATGCTGTACCCGGTGCAACTCTGATCGTCTCATACCTCTATCCAAGTCAACATATGAGATCTGACTAGGTGGCTCTGCCTCTCTCTCTCCAATGGGAAGAGATGACCCAACAACACTGCTAGTCCCATCCATGCATGCCTGAAGGGGAATGATCTGACGCTCCAACGTGCTCTCTGATTGTACCATCAGGGAATCTAGTCGTTCCCCAATGCGGGCCAACTTGGCCGCCAACTCGGCACAAGCCACTCTCATGCTCTCCAGCTCCTTGTCCTGCAACAAAATGGCGTCCTGTACTGATGTGGCCTTCCCTTTTAAGACTCGAAGGTCTGTCCGAAGCCGATGATACCGCTGTCTGCCACCATCATCCAATACCTTTGTATCTCCTAGTGCCTCATCGAAAGTGGATACATCTCCTGATACCTCACCCATCTGTCGTGTGCTGCTACCACCCGAAGACTCGGACATGGCCCCAGTCATCACCTCAATGGATGGCTCTACTGGGGTAGGCTCTACCTTCTCCACTACGATATCAACCGACACGGTCAAGGAGGTCTCTAACGATGGTGAGTCCCGTGTCACACTAGGTGTATCCTTGAACTCCCTACAATCCTGTGTGCCCTCATCCTCCAAGTGCGAGGTAACCATTTTGATGGTTTCCCCCTCCGATACTCGGTTAAGCTGGAAAGAGGTATCCAACTTCTCCACCCAAGCTTTTTCTGAACGCTTGGATGACGCGTCAAATGTCGGTATATGGGATCTGTCCACTGTGTGGTGTAAACCCCCATCATGTAAGCTCCTCTTCCCTCTGTGAAATTTGCGGGGTCTGCTATCCCGCTGGAGCTGAACAAAATCTCTAAATGGAAGGGCATCCCTGAACTCCTGTCCATATGCCTGATACTCGGCGAAATAATCACCCATGTGGCCAGGCTCTGGCTCCTGCTGTGCTCCTGCCCCTATGTCTGCACCCAGGAAAGTGGGCATAGTGGAACGTGTGGGTGTATGTGATGCCATATGCTGCATGGTATCATGCTTCGGCAAATGGTGGGATGTGCCCGATCCCTCACCAATCTGAAAACCCCTTGGGGTTTCACGTTGTCTAGCCTCAATGGCAGCAAATCTCTGCCCCATCGTCTCCATCTGTCTCGACAGATCCTGTACTGATTTGAGGAGCATCTCCCAAAATCTCCTTGCACCATCATCACACTGCGGTGGCACTTTACGCTATGTGTCTACGGGCTCCTCGAAGCGCACGGCGAGCACCTTGGCTCTTCTTGCTTGACTTCGACCTCCAGACCCACCGAAAACTACTCGGAAAATTCTAGTAATTTGGGAAGGTGATCCTTGCCCAAGAAACCCGAAAAACCCGAGAAAACGTTTTTTCTAATTCTAACCTTCAAATTTGACCCTTTATATTTTGGCCCTTTTTCCAATTTCGTTTTCAGTACTGGCTTGCTAATGCCCTCCAAATTCCAATGAACCTGTATGATCTCTTTCCCAATGTCATAGACCACAGGCTGAGCCAGATCTATGCTCTGATACCACTGTAATATCCCGAATGGGAAAAAGACAGCAATACAAGCATACGACAATATAGAAAATGCCGGAAATAGAACATAAAGTAAGTACACATAAAAATACCAGAAATGCTAAGCCATTTTATTAATCTGAGAATATATATGGGTACAACAGATAATCAGAATAAATGCACCTATCCTTGCTCAAGGCAAGTGAAGAACCCTCTTAGAGAAAGACGGAAATACATTTACTTTATAAGAAAGCTAGCGTCATTGCTAGAAAAGCGCAAAGTAAAACTACTGCTACTGGAATGGACTGAAACTAGGGGCTGATCCCCTTGCCAGAATGAGCTGAAAATCTGCAAATCACCTGTACTCACCACCCCGAACAAAACCCAGAAACCATATCAAGAACGGCCAGCCTCCGAAAATCACCAAAGAAACCCTCCTCAAGGAATTACGCTGCCTCTGCAAGGCTCAGCGCAGATGCCAAATGATAATAGATGAAACTATGCCACAAAATATTTAGGAAACCTCTTACTGGAAAATACTAATCCTCTCCTCTGGATATCAACTGAAACCCTTACAGAAAACCCTGCACCAGAACACCTCCAAATAGAACTACATCCTCTCTCCCAGGGACTGCGCAGTCACAACAGAAGCCCAGCTCCCCAGCAAACAACCAACCAAACCTCCCACTAAAGACTGAATAATTGACCTTAACTGAGCAGGCACTGGAAGTCCCCCGGGGCTAAGGGTGAGATCTCCGACTCGAGACACTGAACGCACTAAACAATGCTGCAGACAAGCTAAACAGCCAGCGTGCTCAAGAAGACAAAAGTCTAGCTCAAATATCATCAACAACAAGAATCCCCAAATGAGGAGTCTCCTCCACCTTTTATAGCATTGGTTTCCATCCAAAACCAACGTAGTCTCTCTCTCCTCCACGTGGTGTGTGGCCCCCCTTGGCTCCCCACATAAGTTACAATGTTGTGCTACTAGGAAGGTGTTTTATTCCACTAAAGTGAGTTAGACCCCCTTTTTATCACTTTTTTTATTTATCTACAAACCACATACGAAAAAACAATACAAAGTCGAATATTCCAATTAGCTGTCGCTAGTGAGATATTACGAGAAGTAAAACTCAACCGCTTCTACACCATAGCCGGTGTTAGTGAGGGTGAGGGGCCCAGGTGTTGGGTGAGCTCAACGGCCCACCGAGGAGCATCTCGGGGCAGGGACCCTCACGCGATTTAATTACGCGAGACCCGCGGCGTGTCGGGAGCCCGGGCCTCAAGCGGGGCTGCCCCTAGCGGGGATATTACGGTACACCACGCTCGCCGAAGTCCTCGGCCTCGAGACCTCGGCTACGATACCAAGTAGCCTCGGCCGCTACACCAAAGCCCGGTCGTGAGGTGAGGGTGAGGGGCCCAGGTGTTAAGGGTGAGCTCAACAGCCCACCAGAGCATCTCGAGACGGGGACCCTCGCGCAGTCCCCCAATTACGCAGACCCCAGCAGCGTGTCAGGGCCCACCGGAGCCTCAACAGGACGGCTGCCCTAAACAGGGATATTACATGGGGCAATAACTTTCTGTTGATTTTTGTATCGAATGTGCTCTAGCCTTGAGATTTTGCAGAGAGGCTAAGACACGTATTCTCCAAGACATCGAAATCGTTTGGGGAAATTCCAACCACAAGTGACTTAATTAAAATAATTAATCAATTTTTAATTAAAGTGTATTAATTAAGTCGGGTGCGAATTTTCTAGATAAAGGCGTGGATCGAGTCCAAGTTAATCTTAGCCATCGATTAAGATCTAATCATGGTCGTTGATGTCTCAACGAGAGATTATAAGAGTAACTCAATGGGCACTTGGAAAAAACACCAAGAGAGAGATCGAACTTGTTGGCAGATCGATTTTCTAGAGTAGTAACATTGAGTTGCCGGAGAGAGAGCCAGTGAGCTTGTTGCAGTGAGAGAGGGGCAAGGATAGTAAGGCTAGAGGAATTTTTTCTAGATCCAGTGAGTACACAATAGAGAGGCAGTGAGTGCCATAGAGAGGCAGCGTAGAGGCGATGCAAAAGCTGCACAGTGCTTCAGAGGAGATCTGCAATTTTGTTGGGAGGCAAAGGTGATTCAGTGCTAGAAGCCGGAGAGAGTTTCCTGAGGCCAGGAGGGTCCAGTTTCCAGACATGAGAAGATCAAAGGCGAGGAGAAGGTTGTTCCCAGCTGTGTGACGCATAACTGCGTAGGATAACACAGTGACTGTGCAGAGGCAGCACAGAGCATCTCTTCCAAAGCTAAGGTCAGTGCGAGATCACCAGTGGCAGTGAGATTTTTCTCACTAGGCTCATTTG
This sequence comes from Pinus albicaulis, assembly GCA_034641835.2. Lineage (NCBI taxonomy): Eukaryota > Viridiplantae > Streptophyta > Pinopsida > Pinales > Pinaceae > Pinus > Pinus albicaulis. The sequence goes on from JAXQQM020072842.1 coordinate 60,951, forward strand.
TCAGTTTTCTCTGTATGATTTTTTAGTTTGGGCAATCATAGATTTGTATTCAGAATTTACCACTGCTTAATATGCAAACCCTCAGCTGCTGCACCGGTTTTCCCAAGTTGGATTTTTCCTGGGACTTAGTCCAAAAATAATTGTGTTCTTATGTGTTTGTGTGCATCTAGTCTTTCTTGCGTTGTATTTATTTTCCGCAATATTTATTTGTGAGGGTTGTAGCGTATTTATTTTGATATTTACCGTAGTACACGATAAATAATTTGTTTAGTAAAATAACAAATAGAAGAAATCTAATTAGTTGTTGCAGTAGGATTCCGAGTAATGAAATTTTCATATGGTTTCAGAGCGCAGAAGAAGCCGAAAGAGCTCAGTTGCAAGAGGAAAGAGGGAGCTTCGAAGCACTGTGTAGGCCACTGCTCGAAACCCAAGAGAGGTTGCGTAGTCCTTTAGCTAGTAGGGAAGTTTTTGAGGAAAATTTGTTTCTGTAAGTGAGTTGACAAAGAACAAAATTTCCAGATCGAGGATTGTCAAAGGCAGAGGGAACAACAACAACATTTTTTCCACACAGTAGATCTTCAGCGAGGACGTAGTCATTTTGCACAATGTTGCACGATCCTTCCCTCTCCCCAAGAATCCAAGGTCAGAAGCTCGTCCCGTACGGATCCTTGGGCGATCCTCTAGTGGAACTACGGATCCAAAAATCGGATCCGTGGTTCCGCCGTTTTGAGGCGATTCCTGGAAATATGGAACCACATAAGCCCGATCCAGGGTTCTGGATTCCTGATCCGCGAATACGAAAAAAAATATGCTACAGATTCGTGGAGGTTCAGGCACGGATCTGATCCCTCATGGTAATGTTAAATTCTTAAAGTAAAAGTTACATTCTCCTTTATCTTTCATTTTCATCTTCCTTTATGTTTCATTTTCATCCTTTTACTTAAATTTTTAACATTACCATGAAATGACTCAGGATGTTTGAGAGTGGTTCTAGCCTCATTGGGCTTCATATGGAGAAAATAGAATTTCATATCCTATTCAAAATTCAGTAGACTTAACAGTTTTCAGGGATTTAAGATCAATGTGATTGTGGCTTTTTATTAGATTATATCATGTATGAGGGTATGTGGTTGGCAGTTAATCAAGAGCACCAAGCCCTTTATGTGCTCATGTACCCTAGTGTTGGTGGTGTTAATTGTTGAACTCATTTGTCATGGCCTTAGCAATAAATTTCCTTTCAATCAAGTCAAAATCATTGATCACGGATGTTAAGTTTTTTTCCACCATATTTTAAGTCTTGGATTATGTAGTTTGATCAAAATTGAGCAATGTTGACTAATATCCCTAGACAATCAAGTTAGAGGCAAAGGTGAGACAAGAGGAGAAAAATCTAGATTCTAGATGGTTGATGCATCTAAATGGTGGTGTTAATTGTTGAACTCATTTTTCATGGCCTTAGCAATAAATTTCCTTTCAATCAAGTCAAAATCATTGATCAAGCATGTTAATTGTTGAACTCATTTGTCATAGCCTTAGCAATAAATTTCCTTTCAATCAAGTCAAAATCATTGATCAAGCATGTTAAGTTTTTTTCCACCATATTTTAAGGCTTGGATTATGTAGTTTGATCAAAATTGAGCAATGTTGACTAATATCCCTAGACAATCAAGTTAGAGGCAAAGGCGAGACAAGAGGAGAAGAATCTAGATTCTAGATGGTTGATGCATCTAAATGGTTGATGCTCGAATAATTAACCATTGATGTACAATGGATGCCATATCTATCTTGATTTTTATACAAATATGCATGTTTTCATATCTTCTACAACTAATTTGGTATTTTGGATTTTTTTTAATCTAAATGCAAAAAAATACAAATATACATATATATATGGTAGATGCTTCCGAGACGTTTCGCTTCCTAGATTTTTGGGAAATTATGCTTCCCTGTATCCCCTTCCAAAAGACGTCCCCACTTCGTGCAATATTGATTTTGTAGTAGTAGCTGGCAGAATAGCGTCAAAAGGAAAGAAGAGCACAAATTGAGGGTAGTTTGTCCTTAGAGAATTTCTAGCCAAGAAATTCTAATTTTCCACGCAGAGCAACAGTAGCCGAGAACAAATTTACCCACTCCAATAGGGAGTATGTAAATCTAGTCAACAGCTGCACAGAGGAGAAGAGGCAAAGGTCGACTTTTGTTTGGCAAGATGGCATCAGTAGGGGCTAAGAGATCAGGATTGGTTGGATGGAGCGTCTAACTATGTGATCTGGAAGGCAAGGATTTACTTCCTTCTGGATGAATACGATTTCAAAGCTTACATCAATAACGTGGTGGTTGTCCTCACGGATCCAGATCAACAGAAGAGATACAAGAAAGATATGGCTCAGGCGAAGAGGATGATTCTCGATGGAGTTCGAGATCATGTGGTTTCTCACATAGTGGCCTTGGGTACAGCCAAAGAGATGTGGGACTCCCTTGCCATGTTGTACCAGGGATCTTTCGAGTAGCAGAAGATGTACCTGGAGGAAAAGCTAAGATGTACCCGTATGAAGAAGGGGGAGTGCATAGACCACTTTCTCACCAGGCTTCCGAATGTTCGAGATCAGTTGGTAGCTGTAGGGTCAGCACCTCAGGCTTCAAAGATGGTGCGAATAGCTCTAAATTCTATATCCTAGGAATGGAAAATGTTCGTCTAATGTATTTTGGGATGAGAAACATTTCCGTTGTGGGATAGTATGTGGGTAGATTTGCAACAGGAGGAGCTGAGAAGAGATCTGGTGAACAACACCATCAGTGGCAACAATAGTAGTGGGATGAAGGAAGTGAAGGAAGAGGAGAATGCAGCCCTCGCATCAAAGGGGAAGCAGGAGTAGCGCAGAAGAAAGAAGGACATTTCGAAAATCAAGTGCTTCAGATGTGGTGAACTTGGTCGCTACAACACCCAATGTCAGTTCAGAAAGAGGGACAAAGAGGAGAAGCAGGATCAACATGCTACATCAGTAGAGATCGACAGGTTGTCTTCGAGACTGGAGGAAGAGTTTGCCTGATCACCGACATACCTCCAAGGGTGAGGTGGGGTGATTTGGTTTTGTATCCCCAGAGAGCTACAGGATGGGCAGGATCCTTGAGGAGTCCACCTCTTGGATCAATTCCTTGCTACGGAAGCCCATATCAGTGGTAGCAGGATGGACCAGTGATAGTTGGTGCAGTCAGGTGCCAGAGTGACAAATGCAGTAGCTAGTAGCAATCAGAGACTGAATAACGTAGAGCAGAGTTGGCAACAATGCAGCAGCACAATGCAGAATCAACAACGCAGAGGCTTCAGTGACAACGTAGAGACTAACAACAGTCAGGACTTGGGTGATAGATGCATCAGACTAAACACAGTTGGTTCAGTATGATGGACATATTTCAGTTGTAGCAACAACAGATGAGATACAATTGCAGATGTTGCATTGGCAGCAGCAACAGAGTTGCAGTGCAAATACAGTGGTTGGAAATAGTATGCAGAGTCAGTAGCAACACGCATGCAACGTAAAATCAAAGTTGCGCAGTGGTTGGTGGGCAGTGAGGACAAACATCAGTAGTATAGCAGGAGGTGGTACAGAGTTAGAGTATTGTTATCAGGAGGGCAACGATACTAGAGCACATTCCTCGCTAAGAGGGAGTGTTGATTTTTGTAGCATCGAATGTGCTCTAGCCTTGAAATTTTGCAGAGAGGCTAAGACACATGTATTCTCCAAGACCTAGAAATCGTTTGGGTAAATTCCCCCCATAAGTGACTTAATTAAAATAATTAATCAATTTTTAATATTTCCCAAGTCTAAACTTAGGAAATATGATTAATTAAAGGGTATTAATTAAGCCAGGTTCCAATCTTCTAGACAAAGGTGTGGATCGAGTCCAAGTTAATCTTAGCCATCGATTAAGATCTAATCATGGTCGTTGATGTCTCAACGAGAGATTATAAGAAGGAACTTGATGGGCACTTGGAAAAAACATCGAGAGAGAGATCAAGCTCGCTAGCAGATCGATTTTCCAGAGTAGTAGCGCTGAGTTGCTGGAGAGACAACCAGTGAGCTCGTTGCAGTGAGAGAGGGGCAGGGATAGTAAGGTCGGAGGAAATTTTTCCAGATCCGGTAAGTGCATAGCAAAGAGGCAGTGAGTGCCATAGAGAGGCAGCGCAGAGGCCACACAGAGGCTGCATAGTGCTTTAGAGGAGATCCACAATTTTGTTGGGAGGCAGAGGTGATTCAATGCCAAAAGCCGGAGAGAGTTTTCGGAGGCCAGGAGGGCTTCTTTTTTCAGACAGGAGAAGGTTTGAGGCAAGGAGAAGGTTGTTCCCATCTGTGTGACGCAGAATTGCATAGGCTGACACAGTGACTGTGCAGAGGCAGCACAGAGAAACTCTTCCATAGCTAAGGTCAGTGCGGGATCACTAGTGGTAGTGAGATTTTTCTCACTAGGCTCATTTGTTAGTTTTCTCTGTATGATTTGCTAGTTTAGGAAATTATAGATTTGTATCCAGAATTTACTAATGCTTAATATACAAACCCTCAGCTGCTGCATCGATTTTCCCAAGTTGGGCTTTTTTTCTAGAGGCATAGTTTAAAAATAATTGTGTACTTATGTGTGTGTGCATCTAGTCTTTTCAGCGTTGTATTTATTTTCTACAGTATTTATTTGTGAGGGTTATAACGTATTGACTTTGATATTTACCGTAGTACACAATAAATAATTTGTTTAGTAAAATAACAAATGGAAGAAATCTAATTAGTTGTTGCAGTAGTATTCCGAGTAACGAAATTTTCACATTTTATACTCTAAAATGCGATTGGGTGGCCCCCCTGCATCAACACGACCACAACTCCTTCACCTAAAGCATCACACTCCAGCATAAATGACCGTGTGAAATCCGACAAAGGAAAAACAGGACAGTTTCTCATGACCTTCTTGACGCATTCAAAGGCCTCCTGTGCCACCTGCGTCCACTCAAAAGCCCCCTTCTTAGTCAAATCCATGAGGGGCACTGCAAGCTGTGAGAAACCTCTCACAAATCTCCTATAATATGTGCAAATGCCCGAGTATCCTCTCAACTCAGTCGCATTCCTCGATGTTGGCCAATCCAAAATGGCCCCAATCTTCTCTTGGTGTACCTTCACTCAGTCCTCCCCTATCACGTGCCCAAGGTACAACATCTCTGTTAGTCCAAACTCGCATTTGGACATCTTCGCATACAACTGCTGCTCATCAAGTATGCGAAGTACCTCCTCCAAGTGCTGGAGGTGCTCCTCCCAAGTTCGACTATAGATAAGAATGTCATTAAAGAAAACCAAGAACAAAGCGCCACAACTTCCCATAGAACACGTGGTTCATATAGGACTGAAATGTAGGTGGAGCGTCAATTAGCCCTAAGGGCATCACCAAAACCTTGAAGTGTTCATAGTGGTAGTGAAATGTAGTCTTAGGGATGTCCTTCTCCCTCACCCAGATCTGGTGATACCTCGAGCGCAGACCTATCTTATTGGCGGAATAGGGTATCAATTCTGCAACGTCTTGCTCATCTAAGCTCATCCATCAACTCATCAATTGGCGGAATAGGGTATCAATTCTGCAACGTCTTCTGGTTGAGGGCCCTGTAGTCAATGAACATGCAGAGGGTCCCATCCTTCTTCTTCACCAGCACCACGGAAGAAGCAAAGCGACTCGAACTAGGCCTGATGTTTCCCAATCTCAACAAATCCTATATCACCCTCTTGATCTCATCTGGATAGGCTTTGGGATGCCTATACAGAGTAGTGATGACTGCATGCCCCCCTCCTCCAGCTCAATGGTATGCTCAAATCCTCGGTTTGGCACTCTTCTTGGAGGAATCTCCCTAAAAACCTCCTAGTGTCTCTCCAACAAGGCTAGCATGTCTGGATGCACAAGTTGTGCTGGAGCTCCCGTCTTTGAGATCTTAAGCTCCATCGCCCACTCTATGTCCCCATGTCATAAATTTGCCTCCATCCAATTAGCGAAAAATGTCTAGGATGGGTAAGAGGGCATCCCTCTTAGCACTACTAGCTTCCCATCCAGACCTATAAACTCCATCTCTAGCTTCTTCCAATCAGTGGTGACCCTCTCTAGTGAGTACAACCACTAGACACCCAACACCACATTGGTGTCTGGAACATCAACTATAAAGAAATGATTGATGACGGAGTAGTTCCCCATCGTCACAGTCAAGCCGGAAACATACTTCATGCTCTGCATTGTCCGGTCTCCTAGCACCAGTACCAAGAACTCCTCAAATGTCTTTGTGTGAATGCCCCTCCGCTCCACCATTTGAGCATCAATAAAATTGTGGGTGGTCCCACTATCTACTAGAACGGATACTCGCTACCCCTGCACAGTCCCTCTGATCCTGTGTGTCAAGTACTTTGAAACTACCCAAAGTGAAGCAAGAACTCCTCGTGAAGGAGCAAACGGTCCTCCTCTATGGTGTGGTGGTCATGGTGGTCCCTGGATGACTGTGGCCCCTCATCTCCCTGATCGGCACCCAGCTCAGCCTCCTCATCTGGCTCACTGTCAGATTGCACCTCATTGTAGTGGGCCTTGCCCTTGGTGCATTTGTGCCTAGGTGCCCAAGGCTCCTTGCACGTGAAACACAACTTCCTCCTCTTGAGGTTCCTCTTGGTCTCCTTGTCCAACTGGCCACGTCCTCCATCCCTCAAAGGTGGTCTAGTATCCCGGTTCCCATGCTGAACAGTAGGTCTAGTGGGAACTAAGGCCCGGGTGTTGGGCACTGCGTCAATCGTATCTCGGGTCCTGGAGATAGCGTCCATCAGTGATGTGGGCTTGTAGGCCCACACCCAACCACGCAATGGCTCAACAAGCCCCTCCACAAACAACATGATCAATCGGGCCTCCAAAATGTCAGACACCACCACGGCTAACCTTTGAAACTCTGAAATATAGGCCTCTGCATTGCCAGTCTGCCTTAGATGGGCCAACTCCCTGAAGTGTAGCTTTGGGTCCTTCATCTCAAATCTCTCAATCAACCTATAGGTGAATTCTGTGTAAGAAGTGATGTGGATATGCCCCAACGTCATCGCCCATGGTACCACCACTCCTAGGCATCGCCCTGAAAGTGTAAGTAGCAAGCTGGATAGCATTTGTCTCACGCATGGGATTCGGGTGAAAGTATGTGTCTAACTTTTGTACCCATGCCCTAGCCGAACTCTTAGTGGAACCATCAAAGTTAGGGAGTGTAACTTTCCCTGCTATCTTTTGTACCTCCTGGTTAGATTGTCCCCCTCTATAATGTGCCCCAACCCTGTTGGTTTTTGTAGCATCGGAAAGTATTCCAAGTCTCAAATTCTGTGAGGAGGCTTGGACATCAGTATTCCAAAGAATCCAGAATCCGTTTGTGCAAATTCCACTTGGTTCATGTTTTATTAAAATAATTAATTATTTTAATGGAGACCCTAAGTCTAAACTTAGGGAAATTAAATAATTAATGGGTATTAATAAGACAAAGTGTGAATCCTCTAGAGAACGAAGATCACTTCAAGTTTCAATTTTATCCATTGATTAGAATTCTAATCTGGAACGTTAATTCATCAATGAGAAGATTATAAAATAAGGCTTGAGGGTCATTTGGAAAGTAAGTCTGACACACACTCAGTAACCCGAACGAGATCGATTATGAAGGAATAGAATTCGATTTTAGTGGGAGACTTGTAGAGGCAGAAGGAGAAGAGGGAGTCAGCAGTGATTGAGAATAAGGAGAGAGGGATGTAGAGGGCCACAGAAGGCAGTGCAGTGTACTCACGCAAAGTGACGCAGTCAAGTGCAGGGACTGCGCAGAGAAGCACGCAGAGAGACGCAGAGGGAGACGAAGGGTCTTCTAAATGTATTTGCTAGTGTATTCCTTATAAAGAATTCGTTTGCTGAAGAATAATATATAAACCCTCACTGCTGCACCAGTTTTCCCACATTGGGTTTTCTGGGGACAATTGTCCAAAAATAAGTGTGTACATCTGATTGTTTCTTATGCTTATGTTTCTTACTGTTCCTTTCTCTGCATATGTATTCGTCAATGTTGCAGTAGTATTTATTTCAAAATTCACTGATAGAATTATGTGAATAACTTATCAGAGTAATAAGTAGGAGAAATAAATCTATCACTACAACTGTATATTTCTGGATTGAAATAACCACATGGTATCAGAGCTAGAGGTGAGTAACAGGAGCAGAGAATCGACAAGTGAACGTAAATCTGACATTGCTGCGGCAACTCAGAAGGGTTCACATGGTTCTCCAAAGAGGAAGAGAAGCATGGAAGTACAGTTGGATCACGATGTTTCTGTTCTGGCATCTAGAGTGGAAGAAGAGTTTTCTTGTGTATCAAGCACTACTTCTCCTAAAGTCTGCTACATTGATAGTGGGGCTTCTGCTCATATGACAAGACTGCAGGAATGTTTCTCAAACTACCAAGAAGAGAAGATGAAATTTAAAATCACCATGGGTAATAAAGTAAAATGTATCCCTCTTGGAAGAGGTACCGTAGTATTTCAAACGGAGGCTGGAAATAAGCTTTGGGCCACTAATGTGTTGCATGTGCCTGGTTTGGGGATGAACTTACTCTCGGTGTCTGAACTTCAAAACAAAGGTTATGATGTTTACTTCATTGGCAACAAAGTATACGTCAAACACCCAAGTTGGAAGAAGAAAGCACAAATGGGAGTCAGGAGCAATAAACTATATAAGTTACAACTCGAATCTCCAATGGCACTGATAGGTAGCACTGATGAGAAGGACATGAATGAACTATGGCACATAAGAATGGGGCATTTGCATCATGGGGCGTCAAAGATTCTCAAGAAAACTGTCACGGGAGTTCCAGAACTGAGCACCAAGCGAGACAATGTTTGCAGAGGGTGCGTATTGGGAAAGTATGCCAAGGCAGTGTATTAGAGAAGCAGTAATAGGGCTAAGAGTGTGATGGGCTTAATGCCCTTGGATATCCGTGGACCAACGTCCACTAGAGCTGTTAGTGGTGCCGAATATTTTGTCACCTTTATTGATGACCATTCCAGGAAGACATGGATCTACTTTCTAAAGACCAAGGACGAAGTCTTCAGTCGTTTCAAAGAGTTTAAAACTCTGGTAGAAAATATGACAAGAAAGCGGATCAAGGTGTTGCGATCAGACAATGGTGGAGAGTACATTGATAAATAATTCATAGGGTTCTGCGCAAGGGAAGGTATCAGAAGAGAGTGGACCGCTCCATATAATCCGGAGCAGAATGGTGTGGTGGAAAGAGAGAATAGAACTATTGTCGAGGCTACAAGGGCAATGCTGTATGATCAAGACATGCCCAAATTTCTGTGGGCTAAAGCTTGTAATACAATTGTCTACGTTCAGAATAGGATTCCTCACATCACATTGGGGAAGATCACTCCAGAAAGTTTCTTCACTGGCAGTAAGCCTGAAGTGAGCCACTTTAGGATCTTTGGCAGTATGACATGTTGTCATGTGCCCAATGAAAAGTGGAAGAAGCTTGATATGACTGTAGAAAAGGGATATCTGGTAGGATATAGCGAGAATGCAAAGGCTTACCGCATTTACATTCCAGAGAGTAGGAAATTTGTAGTGCGGAGGGATGTGAAATTCATGGAGGAGAGGGCCTTCAAGAGATCCCGGGAGATGCCTTCTGCTACGTAGTCTGAGGAGGATCCGCTTGTCCAACCACAACGACCTGCAGAGGGTAATACGAGTGCCTCTCCAAGGCATGGGGATCCAAGGGATATTTCTCCCGAGGACTTGCAGGAAGGAGAGCAGGTAGATCCACCCACTACTAGTGGTAGAACGAGTAGGGAACTATGACAAATTTTGAGGGACGCAGAATGTTGAGATTTGTGGAGTGTTGGGGTAGCTTCGGATCTGTTCTAGCTCCCAAACTTTGTGGAGGGACTAGAGTACATGAGATCTCCAAGACCCAAAAAAGGATCTGAGAAATTCCATCCGGTTTAAGAGAAAATTAATTAATTAATATTTTCAGTTAAGGACCCTAATTCTAACTTATGAAAATTAAAATATTAAAGGTAATTAATTTAAACATGTGATGGAAATGACTTAAGGCACACGGATCAAGCTTTCATTTCGAATCAAGATTAGATCACAGCCGTTGGTTTTCCAACGAGAAAAGTATAAAGGAAAGGCTTGGGGTCAGTTGGAGAACAGACACAGAGGCATAGTACTGAGACTAAGTTGGAATTCTAGGGCGTGGTTTGCTAAGAATTTCCAGAAGTGTATCAGCTGCAGCGAGGGGTAGTATTGTCTAAGGGGATGATCTGATCCCAGAGCCAAGAGTCAGCAAGAGGCAGAGAAGCAGCAACCAGAGCAACGCAGAGGGAGCAAACGCTACGCAGCAGTTGCGCAGCGCAGAGGGTTTCAGTCGCTACATAGGCCCAGAAAGGGCAGCGCAGAGGCAGCAGGAGGCCATTAGGGCCAGCTAGGGAAGTGTAAGGATTGCGTCACCCAGTTTGGGGTTACGCAACCCTCTCCTGAGCAGTGCAGGGGCATCAAAAGGCTAGCAGAGCTGATGCAGAGAGATTCAGAGCAGCACTAGGGTTTCTGGAGGCTGAAAGGGGTTGAGTTCTGTAAACCCCATCTGAGGGTGTGAATCAGTCCAGTTTTCCCTCTCCAGAACAGAGGTTTGCTGCAGATCTTATATTTCTCTGTCGGGTTAACAAGTAAGGTGCCCAGATTTGCTGTACGTAGATTCTACATAATAATATAAGCCCTCCAACAACTAGAAGATTGGTTTTCCCACATTGGGTTTTTCTGGGGATAGTTGTCTAGAGAATCTTGTTTTTCACTTTGTTTGTGTGCATGTATTCAATTTTAGATCTGTATCTATGAAGAACTGTTAATGTGTTTACTTCGATGTTAATGCTAAAATTCCAGATTAATAACTTGATCAAGTAGGAGAAGTATAACCAGATTTAACAGTAGGGTTTCTGTATAAGTAATATTCAGAAATTTTCACACAGAAGACTTTGTTGGAGCCCCCCGAAATGCGAAGAGGCAACACAGGCAGCCTGAAAGATACCAAGCCTTGGTAGCATAGGTTGGGGAACCTTCTAGTTTTCGAGAAGTAGCTCAACACCAGGTATGGGTAGATGCGATGGTGGAATAATAAAGTTCCATCATGACAAATGATTTCTGGGAAATAGTTCCCAAATCTCAGGACAGATCAGTTGTAGATTCAAGGTGGATCTACAAGATCAAATATGTTGCAGATGGCAGCATCGAGAAGTTTAAAGCCAAGTTTGTGGCTAAGGGGTATGCTCAGAAGGACGGGATAGATTATGAAGATACCTTTGCCCCAGTAGCCCGATATACTTCCATCAGATCCGTGATATCCCTTGCTGTGCAGATGGGATGGGAGATTCACCAGATAGATGTCAAGACTGCGTTCCTGAATGGGGTGATAGAAGAGGCAATACACATTAAACAACCACAGGGCTTCGAGACGCATGAGCAGAAGACTCATGTGTCCAGGCTTAAGAGAGCCTTGTATGGACTAAAGCAAGCCCTTAGAGCTTGGTATGGTCGAATTGATAACTGCTTGCAGAAGATGAGGTTTGTCAAGAGTGATGCAGATTCCAATCTCTACTATCTAAGGGTAGGGAGTGATCCTCTGATACTGGTTCTATATGTAGATGATCTGTTTCTGACAGGGTCATCGAGGCTCATCAAGGATTGCAAGGAGAATTTAGTTGCAGAATTTGACATGAAGGATCTAGGGTTGATGCATTGTTTTCTGGGGTTGGATGTTTGGCAATAGAAGGGGGAGATCTTCGTTGGTCAAGGAAGGTATACTACAGAAATTCTGAAAAGATTTTAGATGGAGGACTATAGACCCATGACTACTCCAATGATCACCAACTGGAAGAAAATCGACACGTCCGAAGATGATGAGGTTGATCCTACATTACATAGGTAGCTCATAGGATCTATGATGTATCTCGTCGACACTAGGCCAGACACCTGTTATGCTGTCAATACCCTTAGTCAGTTCATGGTGGAACCAAGGAGAGCTCATTGGGCAACTATAATATTCCCCATTAGCAGACAACTAATTGGAATATTCATTTTTGGTTAAGTTTTGCTTTTCTAAAGTTTAGCGGTAAATAAATGGGTGAGGGGACCCATGAATAAAACATCAGAATAAAAAAACTTTCCTAAAGTCACTAGGAAAAATAATTAAAAGGTGAAGTTGGGCCCATGAGGCCAAGTGACAACGCAGAAGAAGAGGCACTTAGGATAGCGCAGTGGCAGCGTGGGGCCAGGCAGTGCAGTGACAACGTGGGAGAGGCAGCGTAGTGCAACAAGGGATAGCGTGGCAAGAGGAACAACACAACATTGGTGGGCCCAAGGGAATGTAGGGGTTCACAAGCATAAAAAGGGATGGAGGCAACCTTTCTCATTCATTCTTACAGCTTATGATTTTCTGTTTGTCAATACTAGAACACGCTTAAGCTGTTTAGCTGAGTTTGCAGTGTTGTTTAGCACAAGGGTGTCTCCGAGCGGAGATCGCAACCTCGTCCTCGGGGGACTTCGAGTTCCCGCTGAGGAGAGGTGCCATTCCACCAGTTTTTGGAGAGCAGCTTTATTGTTACAGCCACAAGATTACACAGTCACCTCCAGGGCAACGCAGTCTTCTAGGGGATTACGCAGTCATAGAGGAGAGCAGCGCCGGGAGAGGAGAAACTTCATGGGATTTAAGTCCAGAGGATTGTGAGGGGATCAACCTTTCCATAGTTGAGTTCCTTGGAGAGTTGGAGGCCCTTCTTTCAGTATTTTCATCACAGAGGCCAGCGTACCCAACAGGGGAGCGTAGTCATCCCAAGAGGGTGAATTTTTGGGGTCAGCCTTCTTGGAATTCCTTCGTGGGTTATCCTAGGTTTTGGAAGGAGAGACCGGTGTCCCAGTTTCAGAATTTTCTGAGCAGCAGAGCAGCCCCATCTTGTAGTCCCTTTCTAGCCAGCAGCATCATTTCCAGCAGGACTGCGCAGAGGAGCAACATAGAGCAGAGATTGAGCAGAGATTCTGATAGAGGAGGGAGTGATCATTTCAGCCTGCCTTGAGCAGGCCAAGGTGCTATCATTCTGAGCACACTTTGTATTTCTTCCTCATTTCAGAAATATAAAAGAATGGCTCTGTTGTTCCGATTTATTTGCAATGTTTTCTGTGTGTGTCTCTATTTGCTTTAGTTTTTGTTTATGTTGCTTTGTATTTCTGTCTATTTCCCATTTGGGATATTACAGTGGTATCAAAGCTCATAGACTTGGCTCAGCCTGTGGAGTAATCAGCCTATGACACCTGAAGACAGAGAGTTCATTACTTATTGGAAGCAGAGGTACAGGGACAAAGAGCGTAGGCTCGAAATCACACCTGCGGAAGAGGACAACGTTCCGGTTGAGGAAGAAAAAGGGAAGGCACCAATGGCAGATGAGATAGATAACGGGAAGGAGTTTGGTAACCTCCTTGTAGGAATTTACAGGGTAAGTTCCTTAGATCAAGAACCAAAGGTCACCGCTCACAAACAGATCACAAATCAGTACACTAGTATAATCACGTGGTTAAAACCCTCAAAGAGGGAAACAGTCCACGGCCTAAGCCAACGCGGCCACTTCAGGCAATTTATTAATATAAAAATAAAAGTTACATATGTTTCTCTCATAAACGGTTGTCGAACAAATGATCCTCCATGCTCTTTTAAATAGAGATCATGGACCAATCGGGTGTTAAGCCACGAATCAAGTGTCGTTAATACCAAGGTGAGAGATAACCGTCGGATCACTACAAATCGTGTCCTTCGGATTATAAGTTACAATGTACATGGTAAAGAAACACACTTTACCCAACTCTACACTAGAATAAGTTATTCTTAACTATTTCCTATGTGTCGGAATATCCTAACATCCCCCCTTAAGAAGAACTTGGGATAGGATTGAAGGATTTACAAAGGTGACACAAAAGGAGCCTATTTCCTATGTGTCGAAATATCATAACATCCCCCCTTAAGAACAAATTGGGATAGGATTGAAGGATTTACAAAAGTGACACAAGTAGGAGAAGGAAGGAGGCATTAGAGCTTATCCCCCCTTAATGACAACTTTCCTGAACTCCAAGCATGGATCGAAGTTTGGTAAACTTTGCTTCTGTGAGAGCCTTTGTAAAGATATCGGCTACTTGATCGTTGGTTGGACAACACTGCACTTCAAGAACATAATCATGAATGAGCTTTCTGATGAAGTGTATGTGGAGTTCAATGTGTTTCATACGCTGATGTTGAACTGGATCTTTACATAGCTGAATGGCACTTTGATTATCACACCAAAGTGTAGTTGGATGCTGTTGATGAAGACCAAATTCAGACAGGATCTGACGAAGCCACATGGCTTCCTTGCTGGCTTCAACTGCACCACGATACTCTGCTTCTGCTGAAGAAAGAGAGATGGCACTTTGTTTCTTACAAGACCATGTAATAGGTCCTGAACCAAGAGTGAATACATATCCTACAGTAGACTTTCGATCATCAGGGTCACCAGCCCAATCAGAATCAGTGAAACCAATCAACAATGGAGATGCTCCTGCACTGTAATGAATCCCGAACTGAACTGTACCTCGAATATATCGAAGTATTCTTTTAGCTGCTTTCCAGTGACTTTCATGAGGTTGGTGCATAAACCGAGCGACAAGACCAACAGCAAAGGAAAGGTCAGGACGGGTATGGGTTAGATACAGAAGTTTACCAACAAGTTGACGATATAAGGTAGCATCAACTTCAGGGGTAGTACAAGTGACTGAAAGCTTGACTCTAGACTGAAAGGGAGAAGGGGCTGGCTTACAGTCTTCCATGTGAAAGTGGTGTAGAAGATCACAGGCATACTTGGACTGAGAGAGGGTAATGCCTTCCTTGGATTGCAAGACTTGAAGACTAAGGAAATAATGCAAGTGTCCTAAGTTTGTCATTTCAGACTTCCTTTTGAGGCTAGACTTCACATGGTTTATATGGTTGGGATCACTACTAGTAAGGATAAGATCATCAACATAAAGAACAAGGATGGTGAAGGAATTACCCACTTTCCTGGTGTAGACAGTGTTGTCAGAAAGACACCTAGAAAAGCCATTATCTAAGAGAAATCTATCCATTTTGGCATACCAAGCCCGAGGAGCTTGTTTGAGACCATAGAGAGACTTCCTAAGGCGACAAAAAAGGCTGGAGTCTTTTTGGATAAATCCAGGGGGTTGTTCCATATAGATTTCTTCATGCAAATCTCCATGTAAGAAGGCAAATTTAACATCCATCTGATGGACTTCCCATTTAAAGGAGGCAGCAAGGGAAAGAACAAGGCGGATAGAATTCATTTTGGCAATAGGGGAGAAGATTTCAGTATAGTCAATGCCTTCAACTTGTGAAAATCCTTTAGCAACAAGACGAGCTTTATGTCTATCCACTTTTCCATTTGGTCCAAACTTGGTTTTGTAAACCCATCTGCATCTGACAAGTTTTCTTCCTTTTGGAAGAGGAACAAGATCCCAAGTATCGTTTGCCAATAAGGAACGATACTCTTCATTCATAGCTTCATCCCAATCTGGATGACCGGAGGCTTCTTCAAAGGTTTCTGGATCAAGTTTTTGTGGAACTTGAGCCAATAAGGAAGAAGCTCTTTCGAACCGAGAACGTGTACGTCGTCGATCGGCAGGGTCACCTGCAAGAGAACCTGCTGCATCCCGAGTAGAGCGGACCCATCTTGGAAGCGGTGGAGTATAAGGAACAATTTCAAGAGGTGGAGGAGGATTGTCATCCTCGCTGTCATCATCTGAACTAGAAGGAATGCTATTAAAAATAGAAGAGAGAGAGAGAGGTGGCACATATGTCGAATCAGGCTCGCAAGCCAAAGGTGGCACACTCGTCGAACTAGGCTCACAGGCCGATATATTTTCATCAAATTTTACATCTCTTCTAATGATTATATTTTTGGATTTTGGTTGAAGAAGTCTATATCCTTTGAAATCTTCATAATATCCAACAAAAATACATTTTTCACTCTTAGATTCTAAGGCTTTATGTTTCACATATGGAATATGGGCCCAAACAGCACTTCCAAAAACACGAAAGTGACTTACATCTGGTTTGATTGAGCTCCAAGCTTCTTCTGGAGTTATATTCTTTAAAACCTTAGTAGGAGTGCGATTTACTATGTAATTTGCACAGTTAATGGCTTCTGCCCAAAAATTGGGACCAAGTCCTTTAGATTGAAGCATACAATTAGCCATTTTTTTTAAGGTGCGATTCTTCCTTTCAGCTACACCATTTTGTTATGGAGTATATGGAACAGTATGTTGCAATTGAATGCCATGCTCAGTGCAGAAGTTGATAAATTTGTTGTTAACATATTCTCTGCCATTGTCTGATCTGAACTTAAGAATTTGATGTCCAGATTGTTTCTCAACAAAGGCCTTAAAGGCCAAGAACATGTTAAAAACTTCACTCTTGAGTTTTAAGAAATATACCTAAGTGCGTCTGGAAAAATCATCAATGAAAGTTAAGAAGTACTTGCAACCAGAGAAAGAAACAACATGAAGTGGACCACATAAATCATTGTGCACAAGCCGCAGGCACAAGCGTGCCAAGAGGCACGTTTGTCAAAACTATCCTAATTAGCCATTTCTTTTAGAGTGGGATTCTTCCTTTCAGCTACACCATTTTGTTGTGGAGTATATGGGACAATATGTTGCAATTGAAAGCCATGCTTAGTGCAAAAGTTGATAAATTTGCTGTTAACATATTCTCCTCCATTGTTAGATCTTAATTTAAGAATTTGATGTCCAGATTGTTTTTCAACAAAGGCCTTAAAGGCCAAGAGCATGTTAAAAACTTCACTCTTGAGTTTTAGGAAGTATACCCAAGTGCATTTGGAAAATCATCAATGAAAGTTAAGAAGTACTTGCAACCAGAGAAAGAAACAACAGGAAGTGGACCACATAAATCACTGTGCACAAGCTGCAAAGGGGTTGAAGCGTGCCAAGAGGCACGTTTGTCAAAACTATCCTAATTAGCCATTTTTTTAAAGGTGCGATTCTTCCTTTCAGCTACACCATTTTGTTGTGGAGTATATGGAACAGTATGTTGCAATTGAATGCCATGCTTAGTGCAGAAGTTGATAAATTTGTTGTTAACATATTCTCTGCCATTGTCTGATTTGAACTTAAGAATTTGATGTCCAGATTGTTTCTCAACAAAGGCCTTAAAGGCCAAGAACATGTTAAAAACTTCACTCTTGAGTTTTAAGAAATATATCCAAGTGCGTCTAGAAAAATCATCAATGAAAGTTAAGAAGTACTTGCAACCAGAGAAAGAAACAATAGGAAGTGGACCACATAAATCACCGTGCACAAGCTGCAAAGGGGATGAAGCGTGCCAAGAGGCACATTTGTCAAAACTATCCCGATGATGTTTTCCGAGTACACATCCGGAGCAAACACCATCTCGACAAGATACCATAGGAAGGCTCGTCACCATATTTTCCTTACATAGAGTTTGAAGAGAGTGATAGTTTAAGTGACCAAATCGCTCATGCCAAAGTTTTCTCACATCATCATTATGAGCAACAAAAATAGAGGGAAGAGATGATGACCCAAAGTTGTCAAACTTATACAACCTTGTGGAATCATCAACAACGCCAGTAGCTAAAATATGTTTAGCACCTTTGAGGTCCTTGATTACAACATCATGAGGTGAGAATTGTACTATTTTCCCTTCACCTGAATGAGTTATCTGATAAACAGATAGAAGGTTGCATGACAAGGTAGGAACACATAGTACATCATTAAACTGACCATTATCTAGATGAATGGTTCTAGATCCTATAACACTAAGAGATCTATCATCACCAACATAAATATGTTTGGTGTTACAATCATTTGAAGAAGAAAACATGGATTTATTTTTAGCCAGGTGGTAAGAAGCTCCAGAAAAAATGAGCCACTCATGAGAAGGAGAAGAAGAGGATACATTTAGTGCATAACCAGATCCTGATGCTTGACAACCACAAGAAGAAAGTGCCATGCCTGAATATGAAGGTGAAGAGTGCTCCAAATTGATGTTGTGCTTCTTCATTGCTGCTTCTAAGGCTTCCATCTTCTTAAAACATTTGGACTCTATATGGCCATCCCGATTGCAAAAGTTGCAATGTCTATCTGTCTTCTTCCCTTTGTTTTGATTTGCCTTATTATTTTGGTGATTTGATTTTTCAGTTTGCGGCTGAAATTGCTTAGGGCCCTTGTTTGGTTTAGGACCATATTTTGTAGGATACGACTTCTTGGGATTCTTTTGATATGATTGTTGTTGGGCTGCTAAGGCTTTCTTAGAAGTGTTTCCAGCAGTGATAAGACCAAGGTGTAAAAGTTTTTCTTGTTCTCTTATCAAAGAATCGCAAAAGGCATCAAAAGAGGGATTCTTGTAGGTGGTTCCGGAAGAAATGATGGCTTCTCTAGTGGAATGGAAGGCGGAAACAAATACAGAGTATGCAGGGCCAAGCTTAGCAAGAATGCAATAGATGAGGCTACCATCGTCCTTTTTGATCTTACAACCTTCTAAAAGAATTCTGAGGGTCTTGAATTTGGACAAAAAATGTTCAATGGAGGAGAAATTATTGGGGTCCAAAGTAAGCAACTCATTTTCAATCTGGTGGGTCTTGATTTGATTTTGAATGCCAAAAACAGTTTTTAGCTTTTCCAGGGCTTCATAAGGGGTGTCAATGTCAAGGATATGAAATCGAAGATCTTGAGCAATGGACATTCCTATCAACCCTCGTGCTTGATCTTGTTTATTTTCCCATTTAGCAGCTTTATCATCATCGGAAGGTTTAGTTTCTTATCCTGTGGCTATTCTATAAAGCCCTTTACTTCTAGGTATATCTACCATGTGAGGTAGCCATTGGAAATAATTGGTGCTGTTAAGAATAACTGGGATGCACTTTCCATTTAAAAAAAAAACTAAAGCTGAGAAAAGCTGAAACTAACTGCTCCAATGGAAAGATCTCGAAAAATTAGGCTGTTTAAAAAAAAACGGCTCGAAAAACGGCTTCCGGATGAAGAAGTTATGCCTTTTGAAAAATCTGAGTTGTAGATGCCGAATAGTTACGGGAATGAGATGAAGTGCGGCTTTTTAAAAAAAAAATTCCACCCCTTTGAACAAAAACTTTTTACAAAAGAAGCTTGAGAAGGAGACTTGAACCCAAGACCTCTATTCTCATAAACTAACCCCTCACCAAGTGAGATAGTAAAAGGATCACGTTATTGTATGAAAGGAGGAAGGGGTTTTGTTGTTGTTGTTGTTGTTATACTCTTCAGTGTGCGTGCCTTTTCCTGCACAAAAATACACAAAAACTGAGCCAAAAAAAAATGAAATGCAAAGCCTTACGGAAAAATGTTAGATTTTCGGTTAGCCTACCGGCAACTATCACTTTTTTCACTATTTCTGATTTCTCGAGATCGCACAAAGACGTGGGGAAAGAGCATACGTAGCCAAAAAAAATCCCTTTTTCCTGTTTCTTATTTGCCGAGATCGCACGCAGCGCACAGCAAAGAGCATACACAGAGAAGAGGGTATAGATCCGGCAAATAAATAAAATCTTAATACCGAAAAAAAAAATAAAAATAAAAAAAAAAATAAAAAAAATAAAAAATAAAAAAAATAAGCAGAACTATTAGCAAATATAACTGCAAAATAGATGCTTTATACCTCTAGATCTAGACTGTCATAACTTGGGTGGCTGGAAATCTTTTCGCATGAAACGAAAGGCGTTCCTCACTGTAACAGATGCTCCGGACACAACAGAGAAGTTTTCCAAGCCCAAAAAGGTTCGGAAATAGTAGATCTACAAAACAACATTCGCATGCAGTCAAACCGGCTTCGGATTTTGATCAACAATGGACGCGGCCCTCAAAATAGCTCTGATACCATGTAGGAATTTACAGGGTAAGTTCCTTAGATCAAGAACCAAAGGTAACCGCTCACAAACAGATCACAAATCAATACACTAGTATAATCACGTGGTTAGAACTGTTTATGAGAGAAACTTATGTAACTTTTCTTTTTATATTAATAAATTGCCTGAAGTGGCCGCGTTGGCTCAGGCCGTGGACTGTTTCCCTCTTTGAGGGTTTTAACCACGTGATTATATTGGTGTACTGATTTGTGATCTGTTTGTGAGCGGTGACCTTTGGTTCTTGATCTAAGTACTTATCTTGTAAATTCCTACACTCCTCTTGAAATTTGTACAGGAGATTTCCAGAAAGATAGAGGAAATGGGGCAGAAGATCGTCGGAGAGAACAGACAGTGTGAGATTCCAAGGGAGTTTCACAATGGAGAAGGGTCCGGTACTTCTCACCATGTTTTGGAGTAGAACGCTGCGCAGCAGGTGGTGCTACGCACTCCCCCACGTTCCACCATGCCTACTTTCTTGACTTCGGGAGTAGGAATGGGAGGACCCCAGTAGCCGGAGGTGGCTCACTACGGGGAATATTTTGCAGAGTATCAGTCGTATGGGCCGGAGTTCGGAGAGGCCCTCACCTTTAAAAAGTTTTGCCAGCTAAAGAACAATAACAGACCCCGCAGCCATAATAGAGGAGGGTACATGCAGGGGAATGACCTGCAACGTATCGTGGGCATATTTTTCTTACCTACCTTTGGTGGATCATCAAAGTGTTCAACTAAGGCTTGGGTGGAGAAGCTGGATATCTATTTTCAGCTGAACCAAATGGCGGAGGTAGAGGCTATCAAGATGGTAGCGCTGCACCTTGAGGGGGAAGCCCACGACTGGTGGTTCCACAGGATGTCCACGCTAGGTCACACAGGGTTGACAGTGTATTCAGAGTTTACTCGGAGGTTAGTGGAGAGATTTGACCGGAAGGACCCTGAGGAACATTTCGTTGAGCTGACTAAGCTCAAGCAGTCAGGAAGCCCAAAGACTTACATTTTCGAGTTCCTGAAACTCTCAGTGATGATGCCAGACTTGTCCTTGGCCAGGAGGGTGTATATGTTTATTGACGGGTTGGCAGTACCATTGCATGGGCTGTTCAGGTCGACTAGGCCTACTACATTGCAGGATGAAGTAGGGAGGACTAGGGACTTGCAGGATGCCCTGCCAAGGACAAGAGCTCCTTTTCCCCATAAACCGTTGTTTTAACAGAAGGGGAAAGACACGAGAGCTCCACCCCCAAGGGGAAACCAGGGCCGAGGGCCATTGGATGATGATACCTGGAGAGACTTGAGATGAAGGAAGCTATGCTTCACTTGCCAAGAGCCATGGGCATCGGGTCATCGTTGTGCCATAGGTAAGGAACACTACATTGAGGTATTCTCCGACAATGAGGGAGAAGAAGAGACATATGAGGAGTTGGAGGGAGATGTCAGCGCTAGTGCACCAGGAGGAGATCATCCACCACCACCTCCCGCAGCAGCAGTAGCAGGAGCAGCGTTTGCACCCACCGGAGGGGTCCTTGCATCTCTACAGGGAGTTCCCAAGTATTTGACGCTGAGAGTCTGAGGCACGGTCCAAGGGTAGCATGTTTCAATATTGGTGGACAGCGGGGCCACACATAACTTCATTGATGCCCAACTAGTGCAACGGAGAGGCATACCGACAAAGAGTTTTGATGGGATCTCCATGTTGGTTCTAGGTGCCAGGACCATGCAGTGCATGCGGTAAGTTCCAACATTAGCAATGACCATGGGGACATACACCATGACGGATCATGTCTTTGTGGTCGACATCCCAGATACCAATGTGGTATTGGGTGTGCAATTGCTTATCACGCTTGGTAAGGTCACTACAGATTGAGAGACATTGGAGATGAAGTGGACGGATAAGAAGAGTGGGAAGCATGTGATGATCAAAGGCATGTACACCTACCCTCCCCAGACAGTCTCGGCACATCGGATGGAGGCAGATTTCCGTAAGGGAGATGTAGAGTGGGCAGTGAAGCTGCGTATTTCAGAGGCAGGAGCTACAGGGCAGCCAGTGCATCCCGACATACAGTCTATATTGGACCGTTACTCCACGGTTTTTGGAGACATACCACTAGGGCAGCCACAAAACAGGGGATTTGAGCATACTATTGAGCTGGAGCAGGGGATCCAAGTAGTGATTACCACCCCCTAATGTACCCCAAAGCCTACAAGGATGAGATTGAGCGGCCATACATGAGCTCTTGGATGAGATTGAGCGGCCATACAAAGATGCTCTACTTGGGGCATATCATCGGAGTGGATGGGGTAAGAGTCCATGAGGAGAAGATCTGGGCCATCCGGGATTGGCCGACACTGAAGAATGTGATAGAATTTCGGGGGTTTGTAGGCATCTGCACCTACTACTGGAAGTTTGTCAAGGGATTTTCACAGCTTGAAGCACCCCTCACGGACCTCAGCAAGAAGGGGGCTTTTGGATGGACTGATGCTATGCAGAGGGCCTTTGACATGCTTAAGGAGGTGATGAGCAACTATTCAATGTTGGCATTGTCGGATTTCACGCAGCCATTTGTGTTGAAGTGTGATGCTTGAAGAGAAGGGGTAGGAGCAGTTCTGATGCAGGGAGGCCATCTTATCGCTTTCAAGAGTCAAAAGCTACTGCCACATGAGAGGCTATACCCGATATATGATAAAGAGATGCTGGCCATCATGCATGCATTGGCCAAGTTTCGATAGTACTTGGTGGGTAACAGATCTCGGGTGAGGACTAACCACAACAGTCTCCGGTTTTTCCTTGAGCAGAAACAGTTGCAGGAGAGATAGCAGCAGTGGGTCAGCAAAATCTAGGCCTATGACTTTGACATCAAGTACGTCAAGGGAAAGAACAATGTAGTGGCGGATGCCTTGTCACAGAGGGTAGCAGCGTTGCCCTTGATGAGCCTTGATGCAGATTAGAGAGCTCAGTTGTTGGTGGAGTATGCCAAGGACTGTTTTGCTTGTGAGGTGTTGGATGGACAGGTGACAGATGATAGGTGTCGAGTGATGGATGAGGTCATCTATTATCGGGACAAGATTTATTTGACAGGTAACTCCCAACTCAGGGAGAAGATCTTGCGCGCATCCCATTACTCACCACTTTCAGGTCATCAGGGGTTCACCAAGACTTACAGGGCCATACAGGAGAGGTTCTCAGGGAGGGACCTGAAGGAGGACGTACTCCGACATGTCAGGGAGTGCAAGGTTTTCTAGAGGAACAAAGGAGAGTTGAGCGATCCTGCGGGTTTGCTACAGCCGCTTCCCATTCTGGAGGGGAAATGGGAGAGCATCTCCATGGATTTAATCACAGGGTTGTCCATGGTGCAGGGCAAGAGTTGCATCTTTGTAGTTGTGGATCGACTGACAAAGTATGCACACTTTTTCGCAATCTCCGCACGATACACATCTTCACAGGTGGCCGAGTTGTTCTTTAGGGATATTTTCAGGCTCCATGCTCTCCCAAAGACCATAGTTAGTGATCAGGATAGCCAGTTGTTCTTTAGGGATATTTTCAGGCTCCATGGTCTCCCAAAGACCATAGTTAGTGATCAGGACAGCCAGTTCATGGGCAGATTTTGGCAAGGGTTGTTCTGTTTGGTGGGTACCGAGTTAACACCCAATACCAGTTATCACCCATAGACGGAGGGCTACTTGAGAAACTATGTCTCAGGGTAGTAGAAGGCATGGCTGTGTTGGCTGCACTTGGGGGAATACTGCTACAACACAACATTCCATATGTCGATCAATATGCCTCTGTTTTATGCTTTGTATGGATATCATGCTATAACTTTTGTTGATGTTATGTTTGGAGCAAGCAAGTCCCCAAGGGCCAAAGATTGGATCCAAGAGAGCCAAGACATCCTCTGGGCTCTCAAGGATAACCTAGCCACATCACAGAACCAACAGAAGTTGTATGCAGACAGAGGCCGTGTAGAGAGACATTTTGAGGTAGATGATTTGGTTTACCTCCGCCTTCAGCCATACAAATAGTCCACGTTGAAGCAGAAGGGAGGAGAGAAGCTCAAACCTCACTTCTATGTGCCATACAGGGTGATTAGACGAGTTGGTGAGGTGGCATATGAGCTAGAGCTACCAGCAGGGAGCCAGATCCATAACATCTTCCATGTCTCATGCTTGATGAAAGCTCTGGGACAGCAGGTGACTGCCACTATGGAGCTCCCACCTACAGATGATGAGGGGCATTTGGTGCTGCAACCAGAAGCCATTCTAGACACTCGGGAGAGACAGCGGAGGAGCAAGACAGTTAGGGAATATCTGATGAGGTGGAGGAACCTTCCAGATGAGGATGCCACTTGGGAGGGGGAGAAGATCCTGCAACATCCATCTTTGTAGTTGTTTGAGGACAAGCAACATTTTGGCGGGGAGGACTGTAATATTCCCAATTAGCAGACAATTCATTGGAATATTCATTTTTGGTTAATTTTTTCTTTTCTAAAGTTTAGCGGTAAATAAAGGGGTGAGGGGACCCATGAATAAAACATCAGGATAAAAACACTTTCCTAAAGTCACTGGGCAGAATAATTTAAAGGTGAAGTGGGGCCCTTGAGGCCAAGTGACAGCACATGAGAGGAGGCACTTAGGACAACGCAGTGGCGGCGTGGGAGAGGCAGCACAGCGCAGCAAGGGACAACATGGCAAGAGGGGCAACACAACATTGGTGGGCCCAAGGGAATGTAGGGGTTCATAAGCATAAAAAGGGATGGAGGCAACCTTTCTCATTCATTCTTACATCTTATGATTTTCTGTCTGTCAAGACTAGAGCACGCTTAAGTTGTTAACTGAGTCTGCAGTGTTGTTTAGCACAAGGGTGTCTCCGAGCGGAGATCCCAACCTCGTCCTCGGGGGACTATGAGTGCCCGATTAGGAGAGGAGCCATTCCACCAGTTTTTGGAGAGTAGCTTCATTGTTTCAGCCACAGGATTACACAATCACCTCTAGGGCAATGCATTCTTCTAGGGGATTACACAGTCATGAAGGAGAGCAGCTCTAGGAGAGGAGAAACTTCATGAGATTTCAGTCCAGAGGATTGTGAGGGGATCAACCCTTCCATAGCTGAGTTCCTTGGAGAGTTGGAGGACCTTCTTTCATTATTTTCATGACAGAGGCCAGCGTACCCAACAGGATATTGTAGTCATCCCAAGAGGGTGAATTTTCGGGGTCAACCTTCCTAGAATTCCTTCGCGGGTTATTCTGGGTTTTTGAAGGAGAGACCAGTGTCCGAGTTTCAGAATTTTCCGAGAAGCAGAGCAACCCCATCTTGTAGTCCCTTTCCAACCAACATCAGCATTTCCAGCAGGACTGCGTAGAGGAGCATCGCAGAGCAGAGATTGAGCAGAGATTCTGATAGAGGAGGGAGTGATCATTTCAGCCTACCTTGAGCAGGCCAAGGTGCTATCATTCTGAGCACACTTTGTATTTGTTCGTCATTTCAGAAATATAATAAAATGGCTTAGTTGTTCTGGTTTATTTGCAGTGTTTTCTATGTGTTTCTCTATTTACTGCAGTTTTTGTTTATGTTGCTTTATATTGCTGTCTATTTCCCCTTTGGGATATTACAGCAGCAACCAAACATGTTCTCAGATATGTTCAAGGAATAGCTAAGCTTGGACTGAAATACACCCTGGCAATGACATCAGGTTGAGTGGGTTCTCCGACGCAGATTGGGCTGGGAGTCCAGTAGATTGGAAAAGTACTAGTGGGTACTGTTTCAGTCTTGGATCAGGAATGACCTCCTGGTGCAGCAAGAAAATGACATACAACACATTCAACACAATAAATTTCACACAAAATCAGATAACCATAAATTCTCTAGAAACACACCAAAATGGGCCAATTACATTATATAACAAAGGGAGTACAATATCAAATGGAAGCAATGCACCCGGGCTTGCTTAAAGCAAGCTATAAGCCCTAGGTGATGTATAGCAATAGCTCAAATGATCTAGGATGTCTCCCCTCCAAGAAGTTTGCGCTGGCCCTTGAAGAAGTGCACAACTGGTTGACTAGAACCTCTATCTGAGCCCTCAAATCTGCCTAGAAAATTATGCAAATTATTTTTGAGCTCACCAAAAACCCAGAAAAACCTAGAAAGGGTTTGCCCTAGTTTTGATGCTCCAAAATGACCCCTATTTACTCCACACCCCTCCACTGC
This sequence comes from Pinus albicaulis, assembly GCA_034641835.2. Taxonomy (NCBI): domain Eukaryota; kingdom Viridiplantae; phylum Streptophyta; class Pinopsida; order Pinales; family Pinaceae; genus Pinus; species Pinus albicaulis. The sequence goes on from JAXQQM020072842.1 coordinate 87,198, forward strand.
CAGAAATAATAACTTGTAAGGGAATACTGAGTGTGCAACTCACCCAAATGCTAGAAACTTCTCTTAAATTCCTTCTGAACAGACCCCAATCAACTCGAGCTACAAAATCCTCCGCTCAAGTTACCCCCACACACAACTCCACCCACGATATTGCAGTCCTGTGACAACACTACGCAGGCCTTGTAAGAGAAATTCGATCTGTTGAGTAAGGCTCCCTTTTCTCCCTAAATTTCCCTTTTCTTCCACTTGCAAATTGGACTAGGAATGCTCAACAATGTGTATGGATTCTAATTTCTAACACTTACTCTCCAAGGGATTGCGTGGCTCTTAGTTCTGCGTCCAAGCTGAGCAAGGGAATTTGTGGCACTCGTGGTACACCTCTCTGAGCCTCCACAAGACAATGAAGATGACTTCCTAGGGTGGCACTCGTAGTCCACCAAAGAAAGTGTGAATTTCCTCCTTGGGAAATTCTGGTGCTTAAAAACACTTTGTGTGAAAGTTTCAAAACAGAAACCCTACTGCAGCATCTAGTTCTACTTTGCCTACTTGTTTGATTAACTTAACAAGTTATTTAACTGAAATATTCAGAAAAAACATTAAAGTAGACACAAACGACAACCTACACATCTACAGATCATTTACTGAACAATACATACATGTGACATGATTACACATGATTTTTTAGACAAATGTCCCCGGAAAAACCCAATGCAGGAAATCGGTGCAACAACTCTAGAGGGTTTTATTATTATGCAGAATTTTAATACAACATTCTTGGCACCAGAAATGGTTTGCCCTACAGAGAAATTACATGACAGTTTGTACCTTTCACTCGGAGACAGAAAATATGGCCGTATCACACCCTCAAATAGGATTTACAGATCATGAGCCCTTTTTGGCCCATTGGAACCCTCAGTGCTGCCTCTGCAGCCTTTGCGTCAGCCCTCACTGGCCAGCGTCCCCACTACGTCACCCTCACCAGTGTTGCGCTGCCCTGGCTGGACTTGCGTCACCCTGGTTGGTGCTGCACTGCGTTGGCTAGGTCTGCGTCACCCTGGCTGGGCTTACACAGCCTCTGTACAGTACTCTGCGTGGTGTTGGCTGAACTGCGTCCTCCTGGCTCGCACTGTGTCGACTAGTACTCACTGCCTCTCTGCTGTTGTATTCTCGACCTTGGATCAAATCATCCCTTGCCGATCTTTGCTCCTCACTGCACTGTAAACTCGCTTCAAATTTCTCTGCAAACCTTGGCCCATAAATTCAACTTAGCTTCAATGCTCTGCCAGTGTGTGTGTGTGTGTCTCCAACTGACCCCAAGCCTTTTTCTTATACTTTCCTCATTGGAAAACTGACGGCCGTGATCTAATCTCTAATCGACGGCTCAGATTAAAAGATTGCTTGATCCACATCACTTAGAACATTTCATCATGTTTTTAATTATTTCACTTTTATTTTTCTAATTCCCTAAGTTAGACTTAGGGTCCTTATTAAAAAAAATAATTATTTGAACAACTTCAACACCAGATGAGCTTTCTCCAAACGGTTTCTGGGTTTTGGAGATCTTTTGTGTCTTAGCCTCTCCACAAAGTTTCAGAGCTAGAGTGCACACGATGAAACCAAAAATCTCAACACTTCTTGTTAGTGAGGAGTGTGCTTTAGCAATACACCCACACTGAAGTATTGCCTGATCTTGGCATTAGTCTCTGCGCTACTAACGCTTGGCCTGCTACCCTCCATCCATTGCGCTGTTGCTTTCTGTATTGCTGCCCATGTCACTGCCACTGACACTGCTACATCCATACTGCAGCCTTGTCTCAAATTGCTGCACCATGTTGCCCATAGCATTGTAACTGATAAATGTTGCATTGCAACTCAGTTGCTGAGAAGTAAGCAATTGAAGGACCATCGCCCAATCTCTGACAGACATGCCAGTTGGGCTGCAGTTCATCACTGAAGCTCCCTTGGCTGCTGCGTTGCACTGTCTCCCTGTAGCCACTGCATTGCTACTGCTCTGCATTGCCCCTCTGCGTTGTTGAAGTCCCATCAGCTTCTGCGTTGTTGCTCCTACGCTGCGGCTGCCTCTGCACTGTGTTGCTCCTATCTACAATGTTCTAGCTCTGCACTCTGCTTCACTGTGATCTTCTGCACCCACTACTCCACTCATCCCTCTACTGTCTTAAGGCTCCTGTAGCTCATATGTGATCCAAGAGTTTGAGCACCTCAAGGATCCTGCCTCCATCTGTAGCTACTCTACAGATCAATATCGCCCCACTTCATTGGCTCATGAGCATTCATGGCTACGTCATTGTTACTACCATCGTCCCCTTTTGCTGATTCTGCCTTGGATTCGGAAGATCCCTTGTCCTTTTTCCTAGGACAATTGTTGGCGAAGTGTCCAAGTTCGCCACAATTAAAGCACCAGACCTTGGATAGGTCCCTCTTCTTCTTCTCTTGCTATGTCTGTCCCTTTGATGCAAGGGATGTATCATCCTCCTCCTCTTTCTTTACTTTGACTCCACTGCTGCTGCTTTGCCTCTTGGTAAATCTCTTGATTTCCTCCTGACAGAGGATTGCCCACATATCTGCCTAGGATGGTAATGCTGCCCCGCCCAAAATGCTTTGGACAAACGTTTCCCATTCGTCGGTGACTACATACTGGGCAATCCTCACCAAGAGCCCTTCATTCGTAGTTGTACCCATGGCAATCAATTGGTCTCGGATAGTTTGAAGTCTAAAGAGGAAGGGATCGATTTCCTCACCCTTTTGCATCTGGAAAAACCACATCTGATTCTACAAAAGCATCTTCCTCTAGACAGAGCTTCCGTGATACATCGTGTCCAAAGATGTCCACATTTCATTTGCCGTATTCTTCCCAGCAATATGCACAACCACGTGATCTTTGACTCTATCCATGATAAAGCGCTTATCCCGCGCCTGATTCTCTTTGAATTTCTTCAGGGGATCTGCATCGGTAGGCACAGCTAGGACATTCTCAGCATGGTTCTTGATGCCGTACTCATCCAGGACTATCAGGATCCTGGCCCTCTAGATAACAAAGTTGGACACACTGTCCAATCTATCCTGATCTCTCAGTCCATGAGAAACCATCTCTACTCAAATTTGTCAGAACAGGTACTCCTCTCCCTCTTCCTACTGCAACACTCAACAAAAAACTGGATCTAGGTTTATTGGCAATAAAAACCCTCTATAGTAGCTGCTCCCTCTGACCACTGATTTCCCTCCCGGCAATCCTCTGCCAAAACAACTGAATCAGTCCTCTACGATCACCCTCATGATCTAATCTCAGATCTTTTTGGCGCAGATCTGCTGAGTGACTGTTCTCCTCCCGCTCTTGTCACCTTTGATAGGCACTGTTCGACATCGACAGAACCTGTGCCACACCAGCAACTTCTGAAGATCATAAGCTCTGCTTCCAGACTTCGACGAATTTGCACATCAACCTCCACACGGATTGCGTCCCTCTGGCTGGTTTTGCATGAGCAGACTGGCTCAACGCAGCCTCTGCGCAGCGCAAGCTGCTCCTGCGTCACTCTGGAAGGCTCTGCACTGCCTCTATGTCAGCGTCTGCGTGGCCTTTGCGTCAGCCTGGCTGGGCTGCGTTCCTCCTGGTGCTGCGCTGCCCTTACTGGAACTCTGCTGCTTCAACTGCCTTCTCTGCATCAATTTTCTTCAGCCGCTCTACTGGTGGATCAGCTTTATTTGCAATCCTCTAATACCATGTGAAAGTTTCAAGACAGAAACCCTACTGCAGTATCTAGATCTACTTCGCCTACTTATTTGATTAACTTAACAAGTTATTTAACTGAAATATTCAGAAAAAATTAAAGCAGACACAAACTACAGCCTACACATCTACATATCATTTACTGAACAATATACACATGTGACAAGATTACACACGCTTTTTCGGACAAATGTCCCTCGAAAATCCCAATGCAGGAAAACTGGTGCAACAGCTCTAGAGGGTTTTATTATTATGCAGAATCTGAATACAAAATTTTGGGCATTGGAAATGGTTGGCCCTACAGAGAAATTACACAACAGTTTATACCTTTCACTCGGAGACAGAAAATATGGTTGTATCACACCCTCAAATGGGATTTACAGATCACGAGCCCTTTCTGGCCCACTGGAACGCTCAACGCTGCCTCTGCAGCCTCTGACTCAGCCCTCACTGGCCAGCGTCCCGACTGCGTTGCCCTCATTGTTGTTGCGTTGCCCTTGCGCTGCGTTGGCTAGGTCTGCGTCATCCTAGCTGGGCTTGCATCATGCTGGTTGGTGCTGCGCTGCCCTTGCGCTGCGCTGGCTGGGTCTGCGTCACCCTGGTTGGGCATACGCAGCCTTTGTGCAGTACTCTGCGTGGTGCTGGTTGAACTGCGTCCTCCTGGCTGGCACTGCGTTGAATGGTACTGATTGCCTCTCTGTTGCTGTATTCTCGGACTTGGATCGGATCATCCCTTACTGATCTCTGCCCCTCACTGCACTGCAAACTCGCTTCGAATTTCTTAGCAAACCTCGCCCCATAAATTCGACTTAGCTTCAGTGCTCTGCCAGTGTGTGTGTGTGTCTCCGACTGATCCCAAGCCTTTCTCTTATACTTTTCAAGTTGGAAAACCAACGACCGTGATCTAATCTCTAATCGACAGCCCAGATTAAAAGACTGCTTGATCCACATCACTTAGAACATTTAATCACATGTGTTTAATTAATTCACTTTAATTGTTCTAACCCTAAGTTAGACTTAGGGTCCTCATTAAAAAAAAATTAATTATTTGAATAACTTCAACACCAGATGAAATTTCTCCAAAGGCTTTCTGGGTTTTGGAGATCTTGTATGTCTTAGCCACTCCACAAAGTTTCGAAACTAGAGCAGACCCGATGCTACCCAAAATCTCAACACTCTGTAACTCAGCTAAGCAGCTTGAGCAACAATGAAATTGTTAATGATAAAAAGGCCCCAATTGCTACTACCTTCCTCCTATTTATAATTTTTGCTTTCTCACTTCATGTGGGTCCCTCCACCAAGTAAATCAAACTCCCTACTAGGCCATACAAACTTCTCTTCCAAGGATGCGTATTTCATGATGGAGTGGCCCCCACATTCCATTAAGAAAGTAATTTGACCCCCTTGGCCTAAGTATTTTTCCAAAATTGCCTTGGTCCCTCAAAACTGACAAAAATGGCAAAATTTGCAGTTCTCCTTAGCAATCTATTTTAGGAAGAAGTCCCAGAGGGCCGGAGAGACGATTTCCTCAGCATTGAAAGGCAGAACGACTTCATCAGAGCCCAGTTCGAGGCAAGCCATCCAGCCAGCTATGCAGAGCAGCGCAAAGGCTGGCGCAGAGCTCCAAGAAGCTAAGTCTTGGTAGACAAGCCGTGCCAGAAATTGCTTGTGGGGGAAGGGTAATTCCCTTCAATATTTTGCCCATATTTTCTTGCTGTTTGGATTGCTAGTTGGGCATCCATAGATGTACTCGGATTTCACTATTGCATAATAAAATAAAACCCTCTTTTGTTGCACCGGTTTTCCCAAGTTGGGTTTTTCTGGGAAATTTTGTCCAAAAATAATTGTGCAAATTTTATGTGCGTGCTAGAATTTCTTTTAGCATTTATTCTTCCGCATTTTTTTTTGTGTAGATTGCAGTGTGATTTATTCAGTATTTGTCGTAGCAATCAACAATTAAATTGTTAAATAAAATTACCAATTAGGAGAATAATTTCTAGTTGCTGCAATAGGATTCCGGTTTTCGGAATTTTCACAATATTACATCCCCGAACATTCATAGGGCATCTTTGGCCTTCATGGGCATCTTCGACACCCACAACTTCTGCACTATGCCCTATATTACTCATGGGAAGATGCACTTGCACTAATTTTCCCCAGTTGGCTTAGCACATGTACATGGCTTGACAGTTGATTTGAGTAGAGACAAAGATTCAACCACATGGAGACCCATGAGGCCCAGTTTATGCCCCAAAATACGTTTTGGGGTCCATAAGATTATTTGCACCGAGGCGGAGGGGTCAACCCCTCCATCATGATTTTAGAGGCCCTCTACACTTAAGAAGGCCTCAACGCATGCCCTCTAGAGGCCGACACATGCATCATTTCAATAATTCCCTCTTTTGGAGATGCATTTTGATTTGCACATGGGTTATTAGGTTGTCCTGTGAGCTAGAGGATTTTCTTGCCCATTGTTTTATAACTTTAGGGGCTTGTAAGAAAAATTGGTTATGTTAGACCTCATATATATTAGAGAGATATCATTTCATCTCTCATCATAATCAAACTTGTGAATTTCAGACCTCTTAGAGAATTCACACTTGCTTCTTGTGGGTGATTTTCGAGATAGTTGGATTCATTTTGATATATGAAGGCTGATTTTGGCATTCTTTGGAGCTATTTCTTGGTCTAATGGAAAGATATATTGCATCTTATCTTGTAAGTGGAACCTTTTGTTGAATATCTTTTCTTAAATGTCTAATGGATGGAACTATTGATTCTAGGTTGCAATTATGTGCCCTAATTTGTTTAATGTCAATTTAATGAAGAATATCTAGATGAATATTGTATACATTACTCACTATAACATGTAATGAATGTTCCAGGTGGAGTACTTGTTATTCTCCATTAAAAGACATTATTCCATTAAGTGGGTAATTATTGAAGTTTTGATAGCTAGGGCTTCAAATTTTGGCCTCCTTAGAAGGAATTTGGCTGATCTTAAACATCCTAGAGTCCATATCCCCATAGGACAAGGCAGTGGTCCTATCACTTTGTGATCAACCTTAAATATTCTCCATAAATTTCTCCTATCAAATTTGGCGCTTTTAAGGCCAGGGACAAAAACTAGGGCTTGGAGCAAAATTTTAGGGAGGAGGTCTTTTGGTGATTTGAGAGCCTAAAAATCAATACATAGGTCTAGGATACCTAACCTATTGATTTGGGTGAAATCCAGTCAAATCTCATACATCAAATCTCTTGCCTGAAGAGGGAAACCCTAGTTTCCTCTCCCTAAACTTGAGGACTTTCTTGAGGGTTTCATGAGCCTTGGAATAACTGATTTTCATTGTAAGAAACACTTTCCTTGCAGTCTTGACGTTGAGAACACTTATTGTCACCGAAAATCTCAAAACCCTAGGTCTTGAACCTTATTTTCGAGGGCTTTTCTTTCAGAGCATTTTCATTCTTTGAAGCCTTGAACCATCATTGAGCCTCTTTCTTGAATAGAGTTTTGGCAAAGTGTTAGATTTCATAGCATCAGATGTGTTCTAGCCATGAAAATTTATGGATAGGCTAGAAGACAGGAGTTCTCCAAAACCTAGAAATCGTTTCTAGAAGTTCCGCCTAAAAGTGTCTCAATTAGATTATTAACCAATTTTTAAATATTTCTTTAGTCTAAACTTAGGGAATATGGTTAATTAATTAGTATTAATTGAGATAAGGTGAGAATCGTTTAGAAACTCACATGGATCGACAGGGAATTAATGAGGGCCATCGATTATTTTTTAATCTTGGTTATTGGTGCTCCAACAGAAGATTATAAGAAGAAGTCGATGGGTAGATGGAGAACACACTAGTGCATATACTCAGTTGCCCAAGCAGTTCGATTTTCTCAATAGCAGAAGCTCAACAGAGAAGACCGAGCAAGAGGGTGAGTAGCAAGTGGAAGATGAGGGTAGTAGCGTTCCGGGAGGAAGGTTTCTAGTCCCCGAAAGAGGCAAAGGAAGGAAGACCGAAATTCTCATAGAGCCAGCTTAAGCTTTGGGCAAAGGGTGATGCGGAAGACTCCACACAGAGGCTGGGGAGGTGATTTTGGAGGCAGGAATCAGTTGTGGGGTGAGAGAAAATTCTCACAATAATTTTGCCAGTATTTTACTCACATTAGATTGCTAGTTAGGTATCTAAATTATTGTACTTAGATTTGCTATTGAAGAATAATAATAAAACCCTCATTTGCTACATCGGTTTTCCCACGTTGGGTTTTTCCGGAGACATTTGTCCAAAATAACTGTGTTAAAATTCTTGTGCGTGCTAGAATTACTCAGTTTCTAGTGTTTTGAGTAATAATATCTTTCGGATTAATCACATTATTCTTATTTGGTCAACATTGCAAACCAACTAATGTGGTTCATCCGCAAGACAAGGTGAAGAAATCAATCAATCCTAAAGAATAAATAGCAGGGATGCACTAGGTCCAGTATTTTATTTTGCGCAATATTTTTATGGTGAAAATTACAGTTGTGATTTTATTCATTGTTTGCCATAGCAAATAAACTGCATAATTAAATTTATAGTTAGAAGAATAATTTCTAGTTGTTGCAATAGATAAATTTTTCACAGCAAGATCGCTTTGTGCTTTATACCTCGTATATCTATTTTAAGTGATCTCCCTCCTACCAGGAGGCCTCCCATCGGTGAAATCCCGTAAAGAGTAGGGGGTTTTGACTGAGGTGACATTGGCAGGGTTGCGAGGGAGCGGTTTCCCCCCCTTGAACATGCTCCCGAAATGCGCTCCCTTCAAGAGCGACCCTGAGAGTGAATTTCGGGAGCGACCCCAGGAGCGAAATTTTCGCTCCCTAGCCTTGTTTGCAAATTTTATTTTGCAAAAACATTTCAAATGCATTTTTTTTTTCAAAGAATCAAATTTTTTTGAGTGGGGCAGCCTAATGATCAAGCTTATGGCCCTAGTATTGATATGTGATTCATTGTAATGTTAAATTCTTAAAGTAAAAGTGACATTCTCCTTAATCTTCATTTTCATCCTTTTACATAAATTTTTAACATTGCCATGAAATGACTTGGGATGTTTGAGAGTGGTTCTGAAATCATTGGATTTCATATGGAGAAAGTAGAATTTTAGATATCATTCTAGATCTTTAAGATTTCAGGATTTCAGGATTGGGAGGTTTTCAAGATTTTAGGATTTCACCCGAACTGAGAGCTTTTGAAAAATGTCGCTCCTGCTCCCACTCTCACTGCCCGTTTTCGCGCCCTCTCCCAAGTAACCTTGGAAATTTGGCCTCTACCCCATTGTTAGCACTTTCTCTAGATCTTATCTTGTAGGGTTTCTCTCTCCAAGGTCCGCTAGATTTTGTGGCAACAATGGCCATTTTTGAAGGATGACTTCATGTTGGAGAGCCTTTCCTTCCACACATGTGGAGGGTTTTTGACATTTTTATTATGATTTATGATTTTCAAAGCTATCTTTAGGTCGGTTTGTGACTAGTTAGCCAAGTTGAACACTACAAGCAAACACTTATGGTTTTTCCATTGTAAACTAATGAAAAATGACTTGGTTACTCTCATATAAATAGAGTGAAGTCATTTTCATCGAATCATCATCACACACACTAATCTCTATTCCCTTGAGTGAGTGCACAATAGCTCTTTTCTTTTTTTCTCTTGGACGCAATATCTAAATGATGGTGCAAATTGTCTTGGAGAAGATATTTTTGCATGGAGAATCTTTCTTATGGAGTGATGAAGTAGTTCTTACTTGAATTGTGTAAGTTTATTGCTATATTCCATTTTGCATGCAATCTTTTGAAATTAGAGTTTATCTTGTGCCAAATTAAAGGGTGCAATAACTTTCATGAACTCTTATTTCTATGTGATTATGCAAAATTTGTCGTTCAAGAATCCACCAAACGAACTTGTTTTCCTGTATCCTTTGACTTTAAATTGCCTATGAATGAAGTCAATTGGGTTTCTAAGAGAATAAACTTAGGCTTCCACCTTCTCTACCCATGTCATTCCGTCATTGACCTCGTCTTAATTGACGCCATTGCTCTATTGAATAGAGGCACTAGTCTACTTATGTTTATCATTCTAAATTTCTCTTTTTTCCTTATCACAACAACTAAGGTTAGGGTTTACTTTAAATTTGCATGTAATAACATTTTTGCACCTATATTATTGTCCTATAGGTAGGAATTTCATTTGTTAATTTTTAAAAACTAAAATATATCATTTATTGCATGTTTTACCATCAAATATAGGGATGACATCTAGCTTTTGTATTGTTGTTTTGTGCATTTTCAACCATCAAAAACTTAAAGTTGACTTATCCCTTGCTTGCCTCTTTGATAATCTTTAATCCTTCGTTGATCATATCATTTAGAGGCTATTTCTTGGTTGTTATATGGTTTTTCATGTTGTATATCTGCCCATTTTGGAACTGCTAACATATAGCGACATTTCCTTAGTTTATTACATTTGGTGGAGTGTTTACTTGAATATTTGTAAATCCTATTTTTTCCTCCAAGTGTTTGCTAGTACCTTCTTTTATAAAAATGAGACTCTTATTAGTCTTGAATAGTCCTTTATTAAAAACATTTTTAAATGACTTATCTACAACATCCTTAGAGATCCATTTGGCTTGGAGCCCTAGTCATCTAACATCTAAGTCTTTTCTAAGGAAGCTCCCTTTTTTAGATAACATTTAACCACAAAAAAAAAACTTGGCCCTCTTGTGGATCAAACACATTTTCGTATTGAAACACTAAAGCATGATTGAAACATATTTCTCTGTATCTTTCCTTTTTCATCCTTAAATTTTTAATATTACCATTAGTTATTTTAGAATGTTTGAGAGTGGTTTCAACCTCATCAGACTTCTTATGGAGAAAGTAGACTTTCATATCCCATTAAAAATTCATGATACTTAATAATTTTTAGGATTTCAAAATTAGTAGGGTTATAACATGTTCATTAGATTTTGTCATGTATGAGGGTGTGGAATTGGCAATTAATCAAGAGAGTTATTGCCATACAATCTAGTAGGGCCCTAGGAGGGGAACCTATGGGACAAAAACTAGGACAAATGACAACAATGGGACAAGGACCTAGTGTCACCTCAGTCAATGGCCCCTGCCCTTTATGGACTTTCACCGATGGGAGGAGTCATGGTAGGATAGGATTCACTTGAAAAAGGAAGGATCAATGATCTATGTGAAGTGATTTCACTAAGCCCATTCAAGGAGAGGCTCAATTAAGGCTTGATGAAAGAAAGGCTCTCCAAGAAAGACCTAGGATGGTAATCAAGATCTAGGGGTTGAGATTTTTGCAATGAGAATAGGTATGCCTAGGATTAAGACCTCTAAGAAGAGATAGGTCATAGGACCTGTTAACTCTCCTTGCCGCCTACACCTACCTACAAGTTAGTGGAAAAAGCCTTCAACCCCACAAGGTGTGGTTGGTGGCAAGAAATTCAGAGAAGGGGCTGTCACCTACTCTCAAATCTCTCTGTTTAAGCTATCTCCTAAGTTAGCTATGGGGGGTGGTCCCTCGTAAAAAAAACGAACTTAAAGATTTTGAGTTTTAGGAGAATTGTTTAGAGTGAAATTGGATTACTTTTAAAGATTTATGAGCATTTTATGAGCAGCTTTGAAATAATAATATCAAACCGTTCAACCAGTGCCTTAAATAACGTGCTCAAGAATAATGCTCAAAGAGATGAGAACACAATAATCCAGAAACAGAAACAAAATGTAAAGACCTTAACTT
>MU968496.1:0-64542 GCA_034641835.2 Pinus albicaulis
GTAATTCTGAGCAGCTCTCGCATGTGGATTGAAAGCTGATTTACGAAGAACACCTTTAGCAGGCGGTTTGATTATCAAGTCTGGATTTTGTTTCTCGATCTGTAGCGGACCGGAAATAGGAGGAGTTGTATTTGATGTGTTGGCATTAGAAGACTCTCCTTCTTTGCCATCAACGGGATTCTTAGAACCGTAATCTTGCGATCGCGTCGCAATCCTTACATGAGACATCATCATAATAGGCTCTTCTAAAGTAGTCGAGGAAGAACCAATCATCTTACTATCTTGAACTGGAAAAGGATCCTTCAAGACAGCAGGTTGTTGCGATCCTTTAACAAGTTTCGTAACTTCCTCTCGATATGGACATTCTTTCGTGAAGTGATATTGTTCTGATAAACAAGGATAACGAAAGTTTATATGGCACGTCATTGGCTTCATCTTTACTCCTGTTTTCTTCCGAATTGTTTACATTTTGTTATCCATATTTTTACGATCTCTCTAGTACTAAAGGTAACTAGAAAAAAACAGCCAATTATACTAATCTCTCTCTAAGCATATAAGATTCATAAAACACTATATAGGTGTAAGGCCTACCTTATATCCAGCGCTTGCTTGATTTCGTTGAAGTCCTTCCCGTGCACTGAAAGAACATTCCTCGTGAATCTGCAGTCACAAACAAGCAAAAAGATTACACAGCACCTGTATAGACATTATTATAAACCATACTCGTCATAATGATCAAGGAATTTATGAAATAAACCATGAATAGACAGTTTAATGAGAGAAATGAGTATATTTGTATTAACTTCAAATAAAGAAAACCTTTACAACCTGTGCCTTGATGTTGTGCAGGTCCTCCTGGGGTCCGAAGCAAGAATCTCTTCTAATTTGACAAGCATTGCACTCTTTGAACCAAGACAGATAGAGATGAGTGATTTAACCTCACAGAAAGTCTTAGTTAACTGAGTCTGAATCTCAACAGCATTTAACTTCAAATATCTTAAGCTTGAACTCCCTTTGAGGCTACCCAAGGCCTCTTTTTATAGTGGAAAAGAGGAGGTTTCTTGTTCCAAATATGACGGGATAGAATCCTCCTTCAAAGGGATTAGCTCCTTACATAAAGGGGTTAGCTCCATCAAGTGAGGGATGCATGAACCTTCTCAAAGCGTCATTCCCAGGAATTAATCTAGATATTAAATTCACAGATTCCATTTTTATCTTCACTTTCTGTTGCATGTTTCTGATTCACCCATTACAGGCCGTCACGTGTGAATACTTAGAACAGAACACATTTCGGGACAGCAGAAGATACATCCTCAGTGCATTCTACCAATTCTTAGGGATTTTAAGGACTTTCTCAGAGATTTTGAAGCTTCGCGCGAGGAAGTGATACTGTTGGACTTACGAAAGGAGAGTATGAGTAATAATAAGCTCATACTCCTTGTTAAAATGTCGTATCAGTGATTTTGAGTGTAACAAGCAGCTAGATCTAACGCCCAGTGTTTGGTTGCTAAGAAAAAATAGTTAGTGTAAAAAATTAAGGAAATTCGAAAATAGAATGAGAAACTTCATGTAGTAGCACATAGTTCATTGTTCACACAGGTCTACCATTAGGATATCATAGCAATGATACTTGCTGAAGTATCGACACTTGGAGAAACTATGCAATCTCTTTATGAGGAGTTGGTAACCATCATTAAGGCAGTTCTCCACCTAAATGACTTGCTACAATAAAGCAGATAATTTGTTATAATCCGCAAGAATATAAAAACTTCCATCATTGTCGTGCATGAGTGGACAATGTGATACAAGGTCATGCCACTCACACTTGTAAAGAAGATGAAGTTGTAGGCTGAGTTAGAGAAAGCTAGAATTCATATGCTAATCCAGAGCAACAAGCAACTCACCTCGTTCATCAGAGGAATTCAAGCTGCATATGGATGGATCTACAACAATATCGATTTCATGGTGAAGAACCACCGAATCCCATCAATTGGTACACTCACCGAAGCTAAGAAAAGGCATCAAGTCCAATAGGATATTGACCAGTACCTGAAGCAACTGGAGCAGGAGGCCTTCGATAGGACATGGAGATCAATTGACATACATTTTTTACCTACATTGGTCGCCTAGTTCATATTAAAACCATGTTGCACCTGATTTAAGAAGATGTGAAGATCAGTTCGAAGAGGTTGTACCCGAATTTATTGGAGGCGAGATTCCACTTCCAGCCTAACTTTATCTCATGGTTTGGGGAGATTATTAGGAAGTACCAAGATTGGTATGAGTACGTGAACGAGGAGCATCAAGTCCAATATGCCTAGCTTTAGTTCACGCCAACACCAGCGTCATAGTATTTTGTCTTGTTAGGATGTCAAGTTGTATCTACCCTATTTTTTCTTATATGTGTACGAGTGGAAATTGTAATATTATTTATAATTATTATATGAGTGAAATTCCATGTGTCCATGATGGAATATGAAGAGTCATATGTAATGTGAGGAGTCAAGATAGCATTAAAGAGTCACCAAGGGGCATGCCAAGGGTCACCCCCCTTTGGTTATAAATACATCCTCATAACTCTTGTAAAGGGATTTATGGAGCCGACCTTTTGGGTCAGCTTAGGCTTAGAGAAGGCTTGGGAGTTTTGTGTCATCCTTAGATTCTTCGTAGCATAGAGGGAGTATACTTCTTTGGGAGGAGTAGGTGATGTTTACTTCACGTTCCACTATTGGGGAAAGTGGTATGTCATGTTGTATGTATGAATATAACTTTCACTTATAATATAATCAGAGTCAACAAGTCTTTCGTGCATATATTGTAAATGTAGTTCGAATATTTTGGTTATGTTTGTGATGTATGTATTTTAACTTATGCATATGCTTATGAACTATTTCATTTGCATTTGTATGAATCTTGTTGAATGCATTCTCATTTTTTAACTCATCACCTTTAACTTGTGGACTATTTTTCTTGTTATCTTGTGTGATGTCTTTTCATCTCGTGTGTTCCTTTCAAGCTGCGTATTATTACAAAATTCTAAGGGGCACACTTCATTCCCCCTTTGCTATTAGAACTGATCATGCATCATATTGACATTCCACATGGTCACACACTTGCTTTAATCAAAGATACCGTACACAACTCTATGAATTTTGCAATCTAAGGCATAACATTAAACACCCCAATGTTGGGACTCCTACTCGAAATAGTACAAGGTCAAGTTGGGACTTCTGGTTATGTTTGACATGTTTGTATTTTAACTTATACAAATGATTATGAACTATTTCGTTTTCATTTGTACGAATATTTTTGAATGCATGCTCATGTTTTAACTCATCCCCTTTAACTTGTGGAATATTTTTCTTGTTAGCTTGTGTGATGTCTTTTCATCTCGTGTGTTCCTTTCAGGATGCATACTATTACAGAATTCCAAAGTGCACACTTCCTTCCCCCTTTGCTTTGAGAACTGCTCATGCATCATATTGACATTCCATAGGGTCACACACTTGCTTTAATCAAAGACATTGTACACAACTCTATGTTTTTTTCAATCTAAGGCATACCATTAAACACCCCATTGTTGGGACTTCATATCGGGGAGATCCCCTGAATTTTGGCGAATCTAGCACCATCAACAAAATCTTACAGTTGCGGATGCTGAAAGCAAATACCTGGTCAAATTCGAGTTTAATACCAAGAGTTACAATCCATATGATCTAAGGGGAATTTACAAATAAAATTGTGCGAGAGTGTACTTAAACTAGGTCAGTGGGGTATATCAGTGGCCCTCGGAGGAAACATGGAAGAATTTTTATAACTCTTCCCAACCACTTGAGCCAATCAGTAAAAGTTGGACTCATCAAGTTGTCCCACAGGTGGTAGTAGTTCTAGAAGCAGCAACAACAACAGGTAGTGGTCTAGTGCGTGACAAAGGAAAGAGGAAGGTAGCAGACTATACGGATGAGGAAAAAAACTGGAAAATGAAAGAAGACCCTCTTACTAAGAAAGTATCTTTGGTGATTTAAGGAAAGAGGAAACAAAGGCATAAAAGAGCAAATTGGAGGAAGAGAGAGAAGCAATCCTTAGAATAAGTAATGCAGAGAGCACATAAAGAAGAACAAGAGTTGAAGGAAGAACAAGAGCTTAGAAGAAGAGAAGAATAGGAGAGACAAAAGAAAGAAGAGGAAGTATGGAAATGCCATAACAACAAAGACGAAATTGACACTGGTTGAAGAACAGGTATAGGATCAACCAGAAGTAGAAGGAGTGAGTGAAAAAATGCAAGAAAAGATTTCTCTCAAGATCTTGAACAATTGTTCGAGGTCACGGACATGGAAGTAGGGTTGGAGCCGCTAAATGAAGATGTGGACTTGATGCCCAGGGCACCTCATCCCACCGCTCAAACTCCACCACCTCACTTGCACTGGCAGAGCAAGAATTAAGTTAGGAAAGGGAGATGAATCCCCTTGATGATGATCCAGTAATGGATGTGTACAATATATCATTTGATGAGCTACAGAAGAATATTGTAAAAGCGCAAAGAAATAATTTCCCGGATGATCATGCATCACTCGTGTTCATGAGAGAAATGGTGATTGTGGAAGACACCAGTAGGAATTTGAATGTCATTGCTGATGCTAACTAAGCCTTTGCAGTAGTAGCTAGATCTAACACCTAGTGTTTGGTTGTCGAGAACAAGCAACTAGCGTAGAACATACAGGCGCTTCAATAAGAGAATGAAAAAATTTGTGCATCAACGCAGAGTGCACTGTCTACACAGGTCTACGGCGAGGAGATAAGAGAAGTGATACTTACTGAAGTATCCGCACTTTGAGACACTATGTGCGATATTTACGAGGAGTTTATAACCACCCATAAGGTAGTTTTCCACCGAAATTACTTGCTATGAAAAAGCAGATATTTTTTCAGAATCCTAAAGAATATAAAAATTTCCATCACCATCATGCATGAGTGGAAAATGCGATACAAGGCCGCACCACTCACATTGGAAAAGACAATGTAGCCGCAGAAGATTTGGAGAAAGACAAGATTCAAATGATAATCTAGAACAACAAGAAACTTTCCTCCTTCATCGGAAGGATTCATGATGCATATAGATAGATATACAATAGCTTGGATCTCATGGTGAGAACCCACTGGATCCCATCAATTGGTACACTCACCAAGGCTAATAGAAAACAATAAGTCTAACAAGATATTTACCAATAACTGAAGCAGTTGGAGCAGGAGGCCACCCAAGAGGACATGGAGATCAAGAGATAGATCTTGCATACCTACATTGGAGGCATGGTTCAAATTAAAACCATGTTGCAATTTATTGAAGAATATGTGAATACTAGTTAAAAGATATTGTACCCAGATGCATTGGACGCAAGAGTCTGCTTCCAGCCTAACACTATCTCGAAGTTTGGGGAGACCATTTCTCAGTATCAAGCTTGGTATGAGTACATGAATAAGAAGAACCAAGTCCAAGATTCCCAACTTGAGTTCACCCCAACACCAAAATCATAGTATTTTGTCTTGTTAGGATGTCAAGTTGTCTCTACCCTATTTTTTCTTATATTGTTACGAGTGGAAATTGTAATAGTATTTGTAATTATTAAATGAATGAAATTTATTGTGTCCATGATGGAATGTGAAGAGTCATGAGGGGAGTCGAAGAGTCACCAACGGGGCATGCCAAGAGTCACCCCCCTTTGGTTATAAATGCATCCTCATAACTTTGCTTTTGGGAGCCAAGCTTTTGGCTAGGCTTAGGCTTAGAGAAGGCTTGCGCGTTTTGTGTCAACCATGGATTCTCCATAGAGGGAGTATACTTCTTTGGGAGGAGCATATATTTTTGACTTCACGTTCCACTATTGGGGCAAGTGGTTCATCATGTTGTATGTATGAATGGAACTTTCACTTATAATATATGATCAAAGCCGACACGTCTTCATGCATATATGGTACATGTAGTTGGACTAATCTAGTTATGTTTGTGATGTATGTTGTTTAACTTACACATATGCTTATTAAATATTTTGTTTGCATTTGTATGAATCATGTTGAATGCGTGCTTATGTTTTAATCTGTCACCTTTAACTTGCAGACTATTCTGCTTATTAGTTTGTGTGATTTATTTTCATCTAGTGTGTTCCTTTCAAACTGCATAATATTACAGGATTCCTTGGGGCACACTTCCTCCCCCCCTTTGCTGTTAGAACCACTCATGCATCCTATTGACTTCCCATAGGGTCACACACTTGCTTTAACCAAAGAAATTATACACAACTCTATGTGTTTTGTAATCCAAGGCATATCATTAAACAACCCACTTCTGGGACTCCTACTCGAAACAATGTGATTTATAGCTGGGGCTTCATATTGAAGAGGTCCCATAAATGTTGGTAAATCTAGCTCCGCCAACAAATAGACAAATTTTGTCTGTCAAAAGTTACAAGAAAGGGAAAAAAACTTCCTCCAATTTCATGAAAAGATAAAAAATTCCTTCTAGCCACAACAAAAGAAAAAAATAGTTTTCCAAATCCTCAACAAGACAATAATTATGTTCAAATTACTCAAATTATCTTCTAATTATATAAAAAAAATATTATAGTTATACAATAAGAAAAAAACTTGATTCCAATAAGAGAAGTAGAGAAAAATATTCTTTCCAACTACACAAAAACTAATACCAAGTGTTAGCATAATTGCTTCTCCTTTGTGTCAATTTGCTAGATTTCTATTTGGATGTCATGCGAGTAGCAAGCATGCATGGATAAGTATAGCATTAAAAATGTACATGCATTCCTTGGAATTTGCATGGATTGTTAAAAATTCACATGAGTCATCAATAAGATGCACATGTTCGTGAGACTAATATCCAAAACAGGAAATTACCTACCTACCTTCCTCTCTTGCCTTCTCACATTTTATTGGCCATAATAGGATTGTGCATGCATTATAGAACACATGCATACTTATGTGACATTAATTTTCTCCCACATCTCCCTTATCTAATATTTCTCTTGCTTCCCCCCCTCTCTCCCACCTCAATATCTATATTTATCTCCCTTCCTTCGTCCTTTATCTCTCTCCCTTTATTTCTCTCTCTTCCCCACATTAGTCAATCTTCCTCCCTCTCCTTCCCTCTGTCTCTCTATCTCCCTTCCTCTATCCCTCTCCCCCCGCCACCCCCATCACTCCCTCACTATCCCTCTCCCCCTCTCCCCCATCAAATTACCTTCCTCTCTCTTCCTATCCCTCTTTCTCTCTCTTTGTCTCTTTCTTCTTCAATTTATAACCCCCCTCCCTCTTTATTTTTATCACCCCCCCCTCTCTCTCTAACTATTTTTCTCCTACTCTCTCTGCTTTCTATCTTCTTCCCTACTTATCCACCCCTCTCTCTCTCTCTTTCCATCTCTCCTCTCTCAATCTCCCTACCCTCCCTCTCGTCTCTTCCCTCCCTCTCTCCTTCTTTGTCACTCTCTCCACGCTCTCTCTCTCTCTCTCTCTCTCTCTCTATATATATATATATATATATATATATATATATATCATCCATCTCTATCTATAGCTCTCCCTTTCATTCTCTCACTATCTCTACCCCTCACTCCATCTCTCCCTCTCTCCCCCATCACTATATGTCCTTATCTCTCTTTGCCTCACTCTTCTCCCCTCTATACCCCCCTTCCATATTTATCCTTTTTTCCTCCTATATCTCTTATGTCTCTCTATCTCACCCACATTATATTTCTATCTCTTCATATCTACTTTTATCTCTCTCTCCCCCCTCCCTCCTTCTTCCTCTCTCCATTCCATTCCCATCATTGTCATTCTCTCTCCCTCTCTGTCCATTTATCTCTCTCATTTCTCACTCTCTTATATGTCCATTAATCCCTCTCTTTCTCTCCCTCTCTCTCCATTTATCTCTCTCATTTCTCCCTCTCTTATATGTCCATTAATCCCTCTCTTTCTCTCCCTCTTCCCCCTCCCTCTCTCTCAATATTCCTCTCTCTTCCTCTATACACTTTATCCATCCTTCCCTATATCCTTTTCTTTCACTTCTATCTCCACCTCTTTGTCCCCTCTTCCCTCTATATCTCTTCTTCCACTCTCTCTCCCTTTCTCTCTCCTCCCAAATCTTTATCTCCATTTACATATATGCATGTGTTTCTCTCTCTATTCTTCCCTATCTATCTCCATTTCCCTCCCTTTCTCCTTCTCTCTCCCCCCATCAATTCTTCACTCTCTCTCTCTCCCCCTCACACTACTTCCCTCTGTATCTCTCCCCCCATCTTTGTATCAATATCACTCCCACTCTCTCTCTTATTCCATGTCCCTCTTTCTCACCCCCTTTCCCCCTCACACTACTTCCCTCTGTCTCTCCCCCCATCTTTGTATCAATATCACTCCCACTCTCTCTCTTCTTCCCTCTCTCTCCCCTCCATCTCTATCTCTATCTCTCACGTCCTCTATCTCCCCTCTCCAAGTTTGTTTCTATTTCATTCCCTCTCTCATCTATCTCTCCCCCGCCCTCTCTTTGTCCATATCTATTTATCTCTCTCTCACACCACCTCTTGCTCTCCCATCCTCTCACTCTCCACCCTCTCTCTCTCTCTCCCTTGTTTCTCTCTTTCTTCTCTCATCTATCAGTCCCTCTCTCATTCCTCAAATTATATCATTCCTTCCCTCCCACCCTCCCTATGTACCAACCCCATCTCTCTCTCTCTTCTCCCCTTTCTCTCTCACACTGTCACTCCCTCAATCCTTCCTTCACAAAAAAATCCTTTCAACTCTATGCATCCCTCTCTCCCTCACCCCACATCCTCCTCTCTCATCCCTCCCTTTCGCCCCTCCCCCACTCTCTCTTGATCTCTTCTCCTATTTCCATTTCTCTCTCTCATGAGCTATCTATCTATTCATCTCTCATCTCCCCTCTCTATGTCCCTCTCTTCTCCCATATTTCCCTCCCTCTATCTCCCACCTCCATCTTTGTATATATCTCCTTCCTCCTATATTTCTCTCTCTCCCTCTCTCTCTCTAGCTCTGTATCTCTCACTTCCTCCCTCTAGCTTCATCTCTTCCCCCATATCTCTCTGATTCTCTTCCCCTCTCTTGGCATCTTTCTATAACCTCCATCTTTGTGCCTGTTTCCATTCCTCTCTCATTCTCCCTCTCCCCCTTTACTCCCTCTTTCTCTCTCTTTCTCTCTCCGCTCCTCGTTCCCCCTTCCTCTATTTTTGTATCCCTCCATTCCTCCCTTAGTGCGTGCTTCAAAAAAACCATTGTACAACTACCGCTCTCTCTCTCTCACTCACTCACTCTTCCCTTCATATTTATATATGTATCCCTTGTCCTCTCCTTCTCTATCTCCTTCACTCTCTCTTTATCTCCATAAATCTCTCTCTTCCTCTATCTCTATGTCTATCTCTCCCCCCCTCTCTCTCCCTAACCCTTTCCACTCCATTTTTTTTCCATCTCCCTCCCTCTCCCCCCTTAATTCCTCTTTCTCTCTTTTTTGTTCTTTCCCCTCCTCCCTCCCCTTTCATCTATTTCTCTATCCCTCCCTTCCTCCCTTAGTTCATGCTTCACAACAACCACCATCCAATTATCTCTCTCTCTTCCCTCTAGCTTTGTCTCTATATCGCTCTCTTTATCCTTATCTATATCTCCCCCCATCCCTCTCTCTAATTCTCTCTCTCTCCCCGCCCCCCTCACCAACATCGTCTCTCTATCTCTCATCCCCAACTATCTCGTTCTCTCTCTCTTTCTCTACCCTCTGCCCCCACTCTCACTCACTTAGAAACTATATCTCTCTCCTCCCTCTCTCTTTCCTTATCTCTCTCACTTTTTTACTTTCACTCACTCACCAAATCATTCTTCCCCATCCACTTCTCTCTCCCTCTCTCTTTCTCTCTCTCTCCACCAACCCCCACCAACTCATTCTTCCCCACCTCTCTCTCCGCCTTGGACCCTCTATTCTTCCATTCAAGGGAAATTTTAAGGGTTAATACTCGCATGTGGGCTAATTTTCCATGCCTTTACTAATAAAAAGATTCACCACTTTCAATTTTTTTTAAAATTGATTCGTCCAATTTTTATAGTATACAATTATTTTACCCTAAAAATCGCCAAAATTTTATATATGCTAATATAAATTAATTAGAAACCTAAATATTAAAAGCTATCATAATTTTTTTATAATTTACATGTTGGGGACTAGTAAAATTCTTCAAGGTTTTTAAACTTCAAGATAAAATTCTGTTCTTCAAATTTTCCCTACAAGTTCCACCTCTTGCCCTCCCCACCCCTTTAAATCCACTTCAACCATTTTCCAAGTGTTAAAATCACTATTTGTAGGAACATTGTTCTTAGTGCTAGAAACATGCGTGCATTTTTTCACTACGAATGCACAAGCATTATGAGTGCTAAAAGAATGCACAATATTTTGGTGCTAAGAATGTGTACACAATTTTTTGAATTTTATGATAATCCTATATTCACAATGACTTGGTTTCTTTGGATATAGGTTTGAGATCATGAAAATGGTGGTTTGAATTGCAAATACATGAAAACATCAATTTTTGAGAAAACACATATATATCTCTATATTTGACTAAGCTAAAAAAATTAGTTGTCCATAAAACTATATACACATATAACATCCACTATGTAGATTCTAAATATATAATTTTCTTAAAAAATTAATAGTTTTTCCTATTTTTAATACATTTTTCCCCTCACATATATTAAACTCTTAAAATGAAACCCTCTTCTATTTCTCTTACAACCCTTTGGGACTTATCCATTTTAAAATAAAAAACTATATGGGGCATAGAGGACATTAATAACTACAATCTCAAGAAGGAATTTTTTTTTTTAATAACGTTGATCATTTTAAGTTGCACTAATGGAAAGACTTGTTATGTCAAAGATATAATGATTTTCATAATTTAATATATATATATATATATAATTAAGATTATATTTTTTTGAAAATAATTGTTCACATGAATATTCTATTTTCTAGAAGTCCACATATTTTTGTAACAAGATTCTATAATTTAGATATTCAAAAGTTATACTAATTGGAGACATATGAATAATATTTTGCATAAAAAATAACAAATTAATGTTAATAAAATTCAAAATTGACCTTGAAACTATTTCTATAAATGAAAATTGTATATTTAGAAAACTAACTATGTTTCTATGTTTCATCTTTTCTCAATACCTCTAATAATTGTTCTAAATTAAAATATTATTATTTTCTCAAAAATTACTTTATCATTATTTACTGGCAGCTACCCTTAATCTTTAGTAAAAATTTCAATGTATGCTAATGCTTTAATATTCTCACTAATTCTATTTATTTTATAATTACTTTATGCTAATGGTCTAATATTCTCATGAATTCCATGTATTTTATAATACAAAACAGTTGAAGTGCCTCTCATCTAGATTTTGAAGTTTTGTCTCCCAACTCCAAGATATTGAGCACCAAAAAAGATAAAGCATTGGTTCCAACTTCCAACATGATAATATCCATGGCCATTGAAATACCACCATCGTAAGATAACTGCAACATGTGCAATCGCCTCTTTATAACACATCTTCAATTAAATTTAAGTTCAAAGAAACGATGTTTTATACAGTGTAATTTAAGTTCAAAGAGAAGATGCTTTATACATGGTAATACACAATAAAGTTGTTTTTGGAAATTAGGATGGTTTGAGATTTATCAACTCTATGATTTTTGTAGTCAAATGATTATATGTTTTAGTTATCTATTTTCGAAGAAAATAAGTATATATATAAATAAATAAATAAATACACCAATAACAATTTATTGATTATAATATGTTTTAAAACTGTTTGGGTTTGGTTAATAGTTTGTCAATACATAATAAATTTATTGATTAGAATATCTCCAAAAAAAACTGTTTGAGTTTGGTTAATAGCTTGTCTTTTTATCTTTTATGTTTGAGTTTAGTTAATAGCTTGTTTTTTATCTTTTATGAACGACAAATAATTGCATTTGGGATTGTTTTCATGGAATAACAATGATAGAGTCGGTGTGCAAATAGCATAGTGACAACTGTCCCACTCAACTAAATAACGATAATTTAGCAGAGTGATAACTGTCCCCACTTAACTAAATAATGATAATTTTTCAGGTTATATAAAACCCCAATAAACTCCCCTCATAATTATTCAATAAATAAATATTTAAATATAAAAAAGTTAAAATGTTTTACAAATAAATTTTGTCTTAAAAAATATGACTCCCTCGTTTAGAGAGTACCCTACAAGAGCACCCTAGAGTACGTTGAGTACATGCCACCATCGCCCATTCCTCCGCCTGCATTGAGAACCTTCCGCTTCGTTACTATATCGGCGATTAATAGGCATCGCTTTCTTATCCACTTTTCGCCCATCCTCCCGCTGGATATCAGTCTCCAGCCTCAACTTTTTTGTGGTATTTGCTTCATGCTTCCATTCGTTAATATACCCGACCACATGTTTGCTTCTTTTCCCTTTGACGGCGCGCACGCTTAAATATTTCTGCTGCATCTACAAAGTTCCCTTTTCAAGAACACCAGATTTTGGCAACTTCTAATCCTCATCACAACCTCCCAGCATCTCTTTCTCGGAGCTGCCTGGGGTGTTTTCCTTGAGAAGGGCTTCTTGAGTTTCTGACAATCAATTGACAGGAAATAATGTACCTTAATTAGCAGTGGTTGATAATATAGCCATGGTAATTTTCAAACAATAGTAATAAAAGGTGTCATTAGCTTTTATCTGTACCTTTTTCTGCAAAGAATTCAATGTCGATGTTATCACATTGATTTATGCAAAAAGAGATTGCCAAGATATTACGAAATATTGAAGGGCATCACAAGTATAATTAGGGTCAAATAATTGTCATTGGGATTCACGTCATGAAGACCGTGCAAAACCAAAATGAATTATCAGTCATACAATCACCAGAATAATGGTGCGAGGCCGATTTCTAAATTGATGGGTACCTCATACTCCCTTTCCATTTGCAGTCTGCTTTCTTTCCTTCCCCGCCGTCCTGTTCAAAACGAGACGAAACCCAAGACGGATTTTAGTGCATGAGAAGATGAGAAAATAAAAATTGTTTGCATTTTCTTAAAAGGATTACACTTTTCCTTCCGGATCAATCCCCTGCCGCCATTACACACTATTACTTTCCAGTCCAAAAGTCTGATTGATTGAGCAGAAAATGAATGAGTCCCAAAATCCAGGACATGAATATGAATTATTGCAGCCAAAGAAACAAGGGATTTTAAAGTTTGGGATATTAGATATTTGAAGTAGAAATGACTTTTGCTATTACAGATATGTGGTTATATTTTTGTTTTATAAATATAAAGATTTGAGATTATATTTTTGTTTTATAAATATAAAGAGAGTTGTGTACATAGGTGTAGGAATTGCACCTATCCTCAAAAGTGATCGGAATTCTGACAATTTTTTTTAAGAAATCTTGTAGTAGCTGTGTTTGAATTATGTTTTTGATGGTGAAAAAGGATTCAATACCATAAGAAAAAATCTCCAAGGCATCCAAAATCTTAAAGTTTGATAACTATAACTTGTATTTACAAAAATCTCTACCTAATTCTATTAAAATCTTATGAGAATTTCCATGATTTTCAAGCAAAAAAAAAAACAGACTAGTTAAAACACTGCAATATAAAGCACTAATAAACAATAGCAATCACTAATAAACTGATAATTTTTCTATTGAATTTTCATTCTATCTATTGATTAAGAAAATAAAAATTTGTAAAAATAGTAAGCCAATACACCAATGATTGATTGAGTTACATTATGGTGTTTAATATTTGCAGTTTCTTTATTCTCTCATTTCATAATATATCATTCAGTCATTCCTCTCATTTTGTAGTCTGAATATAGATTTATGCACAGCCCCTTCATGTCCTGAAGTGTCAGTGTTATTTTAATCTGCTTCTTGCACCTGCACTATTCCGTTCTAATCAATGCCATCAACACACAGCTATGACAGATTATGACAGATTTTGCATCTGGAGAGAGCAGATTGACTCTTACTTTCATTTATGTCGATTCCCAAGATAGAACAGAACGATTCCGTCGGAATTGTACTGCGTATTCCAATTGCCTCGGGGAAAATTACATCGTACATTAATGGTCTAACAGGACCAGGGCCCTCAAAATTCGTACATGACCTCATATGTTTTGACTGAGCAGCGTCTAAGAAACCCACAAATCTGTGTGTCGTCTTGTGTAAAATGAAGACGAGGGTTTGGGCACAGGCGGAAACCAGGTCTGCACCTAATTGCGGCATGCCCTTCAGTTTAGGTGCATGCGGTCGACACTGCCACTTGACCCTCGGCTTCTACAATACAATTATCCAGTTCTTCGGTGAAATAGATAGAGAAGCAGATTCAGTAACATTAACTGAGGACGGTGTCTGTAATGGAGATTTAGGGGGAAGACATGCATTCATTTTGGTCAATATTAACCCTATGAACTTAATGGCCTTCAAACCAAATGTCTGCCATACCCGGCTGGAGCTTCATCGTGTCTGTGTGTGCATATATACACAGAGATAGATATACAATGATTATGCACCACTTGATCATGAGGACATCAGTACAGAGATTATGTGGATTTCTTTCAGGATTCTTGGAACTCATCCATTGCAGCCAAATCTTAAAAGGGTAATAATATAGAGAGAAGGGGAAATAATATTGTTGACTTTAACATAATACATGTGCAGATTGCAGAATAAGTTCACCCATTGCAAAAGGAGTCATTCATTCTAACTGTCCACCTTTCTTCCATCCTATTATATCGAAAATACATAAAACAAAATGGGCGCAGAGATCATATGCTTACCTGAAAAGCCTGACTGTCAGTGTTCCCTGAGCCGCCGCGTTGAAGGTGCAAAGCGTTCCTCCAGTTGTGGGCAGGACGCTTATGAGTACCATGATCTCCTTCACCCACTTTGTCCTCAGCCCGCTGGACGTCCATAACAGCTGCTACCAGTGGGAGAAGAAACTCATCCTCGCCGTTGCCATGGCCAGTACTGTTAATGGCAATACAGGAAGTAGATGTGAATAAGGCTCCGGAACGATTACGGATCCTCATCTGCGTATGTATTTAATCTGCTCCGCCTTCCCCAAACGAGGTCACCGGATCATATACTGATATTCCCCGCCCCACTGAGGCTTCGCAGACCCCAAAGCGCTTGCTCTTTCGCTGTCCGATGCAAAACCAACAGCACCCTCTCACAAGAGTCCTCAATAACAACACTGAACAAAGTAATCCCTCACATGTGGGCAGGAGACCGCCGATCGCCGGTCATTCCCTGGAACACACCGGAGGTTGCCGGCGGCACGCGGGTTGCTGCCTGTCACCGTCATCTTTTATAAAACCTATCTGGAAATGCCGTTTGCCGTGTTTAATATATCGTTCACCACGCATCATGACTTTCTGGCTTTCAATATCGAGATCAGCGATGTAAGCAAAGTGACCCTCCTAAAGATTAAAGAAATCCATGAAGCTTAATGGTGCAGTAATGTCATTATTGAGGATAAGTTTTACGTTCGGAGTTGTCTAATAGGTGGGACCACAGTTTTTTTTGTCGAAATCCGGTAAAAAAAAATTCAAAAAATTAGGTAGTTGGAGTGTTTGAATTGCATTTTTGATAGTGGAAATAGATTCAGCACTATCAAAAACCTTTATGGCACCCAAAATATTGAAGTTTAACAACTGTAAACAAAATTCTGATAAATCTTTGCGAGAATTTATCAAAATCTTTACCAAATTTTAAATTATTCTGTGGATTTTTGAAACTACAGCTTTACATTTAATTTATACTCCAAATATAAAATACCTTACCAATAAAGACATGAATTTTAGTACTACCGTGGTTGACTTCAAATATAGATTGTTTCGATCAAAAAGGGTATGAACCTTAAAGGTAGAGTGGTCACTAATTAGGACAAGTTTTATGTACAATTCTTATTAGCATCACTAAAGTGTAAAAAAAAATTGTCAATTTTCAATTTACACCAGATTCAACCCTATTAGCCTCATTCAACTCTAAACATGAAGTTCCTCACAGTTCTTATTGGCATTTGAAGATAAATTTTTTTTTGCCATAATGGTATAGGGTTCTAGTTCTTCTACTCTCCATTTAACTCTCCTTGGAGTACATTAACTCTCCTTGGAGTACTTAGGATAAGTTTCAGAAAAGGCCATGATAATATAGGTTCAATTTACATTCAAATTCAACATCAATTCTTATGAGCATTATTATAGTAAAATAGTAAAATGGAGTCATGAAATAAATAAAAATGACCTAGATTAAAGATAAGATGGATTAGTATAAATAATATATGATGTTTATATTTAAGTGAGAATAAGTTTTTAGATCAATGAAAAGTGAGAAGTTAAGAAAATAATGTGTGATATTAAAATAAGGTTAAAGAGTGTTAAAATAGATGTTAAATTGTGAAAATGGTTATGTTTTAAGGATGAAAAAAATGTCTTAATTATATAAAGAAAAATATAAATGTAAATGAAGATCACTTTTGATATAACATATATGAAGAGAGAATTTTGATAAATGATTTAAAAAAAGACTTAAAGTAAAAGTATGTGAGGTTTACGGGGCATAGAAGGGACAATGACAGGGTGTTCTAGTAAGGTATTTAGTGGTGTAAAAGTTATCAATTCAAAATTTTATGAGAAAAAATCCAATTATGCTAAGGGTTTGTGTAGTGGAGTGGTTTTGACACTTTAAATGTCCTTTGATCGTGATTACTCAAGTCACAAGTTAAACATCTCAATCATCTCAAAACTCACATTTCCAAACAAAAAAATAAAATAAATACATGTCATATTGTAAAAAAAAAAATTTCAAAATATATGTAAAATATAACAAGATGTAAATTGTAAATTAAATAATTAAAAAATCAAATAATATTTAAAATTAATTAATAACAGATATATGCATTTTTTTAATATCAATTTTCTTGATTAAATATTTAAAATATGTTATTACATTATATTATTAAATATATCTAAAATTATTCAAATAAATGATAATATTTTATAATTTTTTTTCTAAATATTAAAATTAATTATCATAAAATAAAATATGCGCATGTAGAAAATTTCGAAGCAAAATTCTCATACGGGTTACAATACAAACATAACGATATAATTAAGTATTCTTAGTAGCTGTGCCACATTTCGGTTTCGATTGTTATATATGTCAATGAGTGCGTGCCCCCACACAAGACATTTTGGCTGTTGGTTAATCATTCAATCTTTTCTGCTTAAAAACACACTTTCGTATACGAGTGTAAAGATATGTATATGTAAAATTTTTGTTTTCTTATTATATAATTGTATTGGTAAAAATTCACTTTAATATAATTTTACATTCAAATTATTATATACTTATATTATATAATGGTATTTGTAAAAAAATCACTTTAATATAATTTAATGTATTGTGCCTATGATTATTAATTTAATAATTTTGAAGGATGAGTATTTAACTGCAATAAATTATTTCGAGTTTTGATATATAATAAAAATATATAATTGTGTATATGTTAAATAGTTTTAATGATTAATTTTTATTTTTTTTCGTTTAGAATATAACATCAAATTAAAGGAAATAAAGTAAATTCACCGTTATAAGTTCAACTA
The DNA here is from genome assembly GCA_034641835.2 of Pinus albicaulis. Lineage (NCBI taxonomy): Eukaryota > Viridiplantae > Streptophyta > Pinopsida > Pinales > Pinaceae > Pinus > Pinus albicaulis. The sequence goes on from MU968496.1 coordinate 17,743, forward strand.
TAGTATAAACATTGAAGGTTTGTTTACCTTACGATGGATTAGGGATGGAAATGGTTGTGGATATATTTTATTGAGAGAACTTTAATAATATGATGGCATATCCGGTCTTTGATTATGTATATACGTTTTGCTATTATTTAAGAAATGGACAATGATTGTGTTGATTGATGGTGTATTATGTTGTATTGTTTGATGATTATAATTTTTAGGTTATTTATTTTTTACTATGGTATGGAAATATTTAATGTTAAATATGAGGAACATCTATATGAGGAATTTAGGAATTAAGATAGAAATTTAGGAATTAAGATTATGTGCACAATAGTATATAACATTTGAAGAGAATCTTAAAGGAATTAAAGGAATTTCCATGTATTGAAATATTAATTTTTAGGAATTATCAAAATTATTATTTTCAATATTATTGGTTCACCCAATCTAATAAGAAAGTACCCGTAATGAACAACTCAATAGGTCATTTACCAACAACAAGAAGAAATACAACATAAAGTCCACATACCACAACAAGAAGCTTAGCACAAGGTCCTTAAACCATGACAAAAACTGAAAATCAAGTCGTCACGCTAAGTGATGCATGAATTAAACTTAGTTCTAGTATACAACCACTCATGGCTATTATGTAAAATGTTTTGAACTCTCCACTAATTACTATTCTGCACCCTTGTCCCAACCACCTATACAATGCGCACATACTTCACTCATAGCTATTAGACACAACCTCTTCATCTACTCACTAAATTAAAATCTAATGGATTGAATGTCATTAAATTTCCTAAGAATTACTTTGCCAACTCTTTCTCAAAAACAAGCACAAGAAAAACAAAATGATAAGATTTTGAAAATTAATTTCATATAGCTTTGGGCATGAACCAACTTACCAACCATTTCACATATCTATTCACATATTCCCAAAAGAAGTTAACTCTTCACTTAAATAAGTAGAGTATAATATAAAGGTTAAACCAATTTAGGCTAGGTTCTCTAGTAAGTACTCATAAAAGTTATGTTCTTCCACGTAAACTAGAAACTCTGAAATTTATTTCCATAAATAAATCACCTTAACTAAAAACATTTATCATATAAAATCTCCATGTAAGCACTCTATGGTCACCTAAATATTTTATAGCTATAACATACTTATGCAAGAGGTCTTTATATCAAGACTGTGTAGTTTGGCAATGGTTTAATAAATGAATCATTTGTCCTACTCTCAACATCTAAGTAGTAGTTATATTAGTAATGAGGATAATCATTTTTTACAATACCTATTATAATGCATCATATCACTGCTAAGTTATTATTCACATCTAATCTTGGTTAAAGTGAGTTATAAAGCTAGAGCATAAATACAACTTAGATATGTTAGTAAGTAGTAGTTATGTTAGTAATGAGGATAATCATTTTTTACAATACCTATTATAATGCATCATATTACTGCTAAGTTATTATTCACATCTAATCTGGATTAAAGTGAGTTATAAAGCTAGAACATAAATACAACTTAGATATGTTAGTCACAATTAAATAAGTGAAAAGATGGCATGCCTCTTCAAATGAACCTTATTGCAAAACATTATATCACCATCTACACTAATAAGTATTTATCGTGAACACTACATAAATGATTAATAAGTATTTATCGTGAACACTACATGCATTGACATGATCCTTATATATAAACAAGATATGTAATACATAATAGTTAATTTAAAAAAAAAAAACACCTTGACTCAAAAGGACATATTATTGAAGATAAATAATAATCACTTATATAGTTATTTGACATATCATTTATGTAGCCATAGCATTAAAGGAAAACAATAATTACTAGCATTATCATTCGGCATATAATTAATATAACCATTAAATAAACAAATCATCATGTCAGCTCGTTAATTGAATCATCGTGGTAAGCATCAGTATATTAACATGCAAAATTTGCCATGGTTTTGTTGATCATGTATATAAACATGAAATCATCACTAAACCTTACAACCTCAACACATTAGGTAAACATGAGAATAAATGCCAAGGTCCACGATGGGGTATTGTAGTGTAATTTGATGGAAATGAAAGAGAACTTTAGATGTCATAAGTAGAAAATGGAAGTGGCTCATTCTCCTTTTTAACAATAAAAGGGTGCAAAAAATAACACATCTTAGAGGTCGTTCATGGCACAACATGGAATTCACTATTAATACTCTTAGAGGTCGTGCATGCCACAATATCAAATTCACTGTTAATACCATGACATTGTAATCTATTACGATTTTACTATATGGTCACCTAGAAATATTTTATAGCTATAACATAGCTAAGAAAATCGGTCTTTATACCAAGAGTGTGTAGTTTCTTTGAATGGTTTAATGACCTACTCTCAACATCTAAGTAGTAGTTATGTTAGTAATGATGATAATCATCTCATACAATACCTATTATAACCCTCAATATTCATAAGAACACTATTGCTCAATATCACTCTTAACTTGATATTCACATCTAATCTTAGATCAAGTGAGTCATAAAGCTATGGCATAAATACAACTTAATACGTTAGTCACAATTAATTAAGTGAAAAGATGTAACGTATTTTCAAATGAAATTTATTGCAAAACATTATGTCATCATATACATTAATAAGTATTTATTGTAAACACTACATGCATCGATTTGATATTTAGATAAGTAAAATATTAGGAAAAATTTTAAGGACGAAAATTTATCTTAAAGTTTAGAAATTTTAGATAATATTAGTAATATGTAATATGTAATTGATAAAATATTTGGTAATAATTTTGTAATAGTCCAAATTTTTAATAATTGTGTATAGTTTCAATATATAGAATTTGGTGATTTTAAGTTAAAATAATTTTATATTATAAAATTTGGGTGAATTATTTAAAAAAAATACAAATTAGAGAATTTTTTGGAAAAAACATGGGAGATTATTATTGTTGTTTTTACAACCACGATTACTTTTATTATTTTTGTTTACCTCCTAAGCACCCTTACTCAAATGGTATTCGCAGGATAGGGGTACCCTACAAGGAGTCCGTTGAGGACATTTCCACCCTCGCCGGATTCCTCGTCTTGCATTGGGAACCTTACGCTTCGTTACTATATTAGCGATTAACCGACATCGCTTCCTTATCCACTTTTTAACCCATCTTCCTGCTGGATATCAATCTCCGGTCTCAAATTTTTAGTGGTATTTGTTTCATGCTTCCATTCGTTAATATCCCCGATCACATGTTTTCTTCTTTTCCCTGTGACGGTGCACACATAAGTATTTATGTTGCATCCTCAAGTCCCCAAGACCACAGTTTAGCAACCCAATCCTCATCACAACCTCCCCATCTCTTTCTTGGTGCTTCACAGTGTTTTCCGCGAGAAAAGTTCTGGCCTTCGACAATGAGTGATAATGTAATAATGTACCTTAATTAGCAATGTTGATAAAAAATAGCCATGGTAATTTTAAAAAGTAATAAAGTGACTTTTATCATGCCTTTTTCTATAAAAGGTCAATGTCGATTTTATCACATTGTTTACTAACAAAAAGTTGCCCGAAGATATTTTGAAATATTGAAAGACATCTCGAAGTATAATTAGGGTCAAATAATTGTGATGCGGGGGCAGCCAAACTCAAAACAACCTTTGTCCATAAATAAATGTAAAAGGGGGTCTTATGTTTTGTTTCCCCATGTAAATATTCATAATTGAGTTATTTTAGTTAATTAGAGGGAAAAATGTAACTGCCCGGATGATTAGTGGGCATAGGAAGAGACAGTCTGTCTCTGTTTGTCAGAGCATTAGTCTAATTTGTAACTGTAGGAAATTGAAGAGTTTGTGAGTCATCGAGAAATTCGAATCGGTTCATTGTAAGTGATATAAAAGTAAATATCTATGGCAGAGTCGATAGGCCTGCATAGAGAACTGCATAGGACTGTAGAATAGAGGAGGAAGGCCATTAGATTGAAGATCTGGCCAGCCAGTAGTTGTAAGTAATTTCATTGCATGAATGAGGAAATTGTTACAGTATTTCTGTGTATTTGGTGAATCAAATTCTGTATGAGTACCTTGGATTTCAGTAAATGATTGTATGAGAAATGCGTGAGTAACTCTGTATGGAAGGCAATGTTTCGAACGCATTTGATTTTCCATTCTAACTCTGTGGCAATTGAGTGCGTATAAATTGGACGCATATCAGTCCTGTGAAAGGGTTAGTATAGGTTCTGTACATGCACCCAAGAAAAGTCTGTTTGAATGGTATGGTTGAATCATGTCTTTGAGTAAACCATATGCTCCAAGCGAATGTGTGAGGCATTGTTCTCTGTCAAATAAGACTTAGGTTTATTGGTTATTTGGTTAGAATGACCTTGTGTATTCATGGATATCTGTGTGTTCTAGTCAATCTCCAGAAAGATTCATTCCTTCGACTGTGAGTTCTGTGAATTGGTCAAGAGTCTGCATATACATTCTGGGAGGAGATACCTTGTTATCTGGAGGTTTAATTGACACTCTGTTCCAGAGATCGATGTTAATTCATATTGTAATGCATATTTCGTGTCGAGTCGGTTAGTTTTTTCCTATGAAGAGCCTCGATTGAAGTCGTAAAGGGTGATCCCATTCACTTGCGCATATTAAACCTGGTTTAGGTCTGTCGGAGTCATAAAATTCCCCCGATTGAGATTGGATCGAACCAAGTCAAGTATGTTAGTTACAATAGAGAGGGCCATTTGTATTATATGGGTTTTCCTTAAGTCAAGCATTATTCTCTGTGTAAAGGACCGATGTAGAAATCTGAGTGAAAGGAATGATAACTCATGGTAGAAGCGGATCCTTGGTCAATAAGGAACTTTGAAGGCGGAACTTGGAGAGTAACCGGAACCACGAAGAAGTGAACAGTTGAAGCGGTTCATAAATTAACTAGCAGTATATCGCGGGTGATCAAGACGGTAAGCAGTATTTACAAAAGGAGTGTGACACATGCCAGGAGCTGACACGTGCTCTTGAGCGGGCTAGAGAAATTGCTCTCATCGCATGCCTATCGCGCATTAAGTCTTGGTGGGAAAATCATCGCGATATCATTGTGGATCGTTCGATCCGGAGGTTGATTAATCGAAAGGTGGTCGCGTTGCAAGTTACATGGGAGATAAACCAGGTATGAATCGGGTTTGTGTGTTGATTCCACGTTTGTTAATGTGTTGTATGTGTGGGCCCCATTGCTTGTAATGGCATATGTTTAATTACATAAAGCCCTGGAGTGAAGGGTGTTAGTAAATGGAGTGGTTTCGCATTGAAGTATGGCTTTGAGCATCGTGATCATAGTTGGGCCTTAAATGAAATGCCTTTTATATATATATAAGGGCATGATATTGAGAAAAGCATGATGGGCAAAACAAGTTATAACCATGACAAGTATATGGGTTTGTCAACCCATTGGTTATGGTAGAAAGGGTGCTCACTTGGGGAAGAAAATTTGGATGCATTTTAAACAAAGGTTGAGATTGAAATAATTAAAAACCCGGGACTGTGGGTTTTATCTGTCATGAAATTGGCCTTGGGATTCATGTCACGATGACAGTGCAAAAGCAAAATGAATTATCAGTCATACAGTAACCAGAAAAATGGTGCAAGGCCGATTTAGAAATTGATGGGTACCTCATAGTTCCTTTCCATTTGCAGTCTGATTTCTTTCCTTCCCCATCGTCCTGTTCAAAATGAGACGAAACCCAAGACGAATTTTAGTGCAGCACAAGATGAGAAAAATAAAATTTGTTTGCTTATTCTTAAAAGGATGACATTTTTCCTTCCGGGTCAATCCCTTGTGGCCATTACACATTATTACTTTCCAATGTTGGAAATTCTGGTATGTTCTGATATCTCTCGAGAACATACACACAAAACAGAGAAGCAATATATGTGGAAATAAAAAATCACACACAGACAGACTGGGCGAAAACACAAGAGAGGAACTGAAATCTTCTTTTTCATTCAACTCTTCTAAAAAAAAACATATGAAGTTACATTCTACTTAACACAAAAAGGTCGAAGCCTATAACTTAATGTAATTCAATGCAAGACAAGATGGAAATCCACATGATTTTCCTTCTGCAATGAAAGCCTGATTCTTCAGTTTTTACATGAAACTGCGTACAAAACACAAAAGGCCAGGCTTGAAATTTTATGGGTTTCGACTGCGAAATCACATTGCATACGCGCCCTCATCGCAAATTGAAAATCTGCGATCTTAACATTTAACTAGGGCATATGGGAAAACATAAATCCTTGCGATTGTGATGTGTGATGGCACGATCACATCACAACTTAAATCTTTTAGTTTGCGGGTGCTATTCTCCTGAGCTTGCGATATGTGATATGTGATTACATCGCATCGCAACTTAAATAAGTTGCGAAGTACTTGTGTGCTAAAATCCTGAGCTTGCAACGAGTGATTTGCGTGTGCATTGCATCGCAAATAAAATAACTTACGAGGTGCCAAAGGTAAGTCCTAAAAAGTGCGAAGTGTGAAACTGCAGGCAGCTTAAAAGGTAAAACATAAAATGTGCGAAGTGCGGGGGCGCTAAAAGGTAAGTTGTGCAAAATGCGATATTTATAATTTGCAATGTGCGATGACGATGTCACATCGCAACATCGCAAGTTTTCGATGCGGGGCTTAAAATTTACCAAGGGTCACCTCCCTTTGGTTATAAATACATCCTCATACTCTTGTAAAGGGATTTTTGGAGCCAAGCTTTTGGCTAGGCTTAGGCTTAGAGAAGGCTTGGGAGTTTTGTGTCAGCCTTAGCTTCTCCATAGCATAAAGGGAGTATACTTATTTGGGAGGAGTAGGTGATGTTTATTTCACGTTACACTATAGGGGAAAGTGGTTCATCATGTTGTATGTATGAATGGAACTTTCACTTATGATATAATCAGAGTCGACACGTCTTTCACGCATATATTGTAAATGTAGTTCGAATATTTTGGTTATGTTTGTGATGTATGTATTTTAACTTACGCATATGCTTATGAACTATTTCATTTTCATTTATACGAATCTTGTTGAATGCATGTTCATTTTTTAACTCATCACCTTTAACTTGTGGACTATTTTGCTTATTAGCTTGTGTGATGTCTTTTTAGCTTGTGTGTTCCTTTCAAGTTGTGTACTATTACAAAATTCCAAGGGGCACACTTCGTTCCCCCTTCGCTGTTAGAACCACTCATGCATCATATTGACATTCCATAGGGTCACACACTTTCTTTAATCAAAGACACCGTACACAACTCTATGCGTTTTGCAATCTAAGGCATACCATTAAACACCCCAATGTTGGGACTCCTACTCGAAACAATGCGAGGTCTAGTTGGGACTTCTGGTTATGTTTCTGATGCTTGTATTTTAACTTACGCATATACTTTTGAACTATTTCGTTTTCATTTGTACAAATATTTTTGAATGCATGCTCATGTTTTAACTCATCACCTTTAACTTGTGGACTATTCTTCTTGTTATCTTGTGTGATGTATTTTCAGCTCGTGTGCTCTTTTCAAGATGCGTACTATTACGGAATTCCAAAGGGCACACTTCCTTCCCCCTTTGCTGTGAGAACCACTCATGCATCATATTGACATTACACAGGGTCACACACTTGCTTTAATCAAAGACATTGTACACAACTCTACGTGTTTTTCAATCTAAGGCATACCATTAAACACCCCATTGTTAGGACTTCATATCAGGCAGATCCCCTAAATTTTGGTGGATCTAGCACCGTCAATAGAATCTTACGGTCACGGATGGTGAAAGAAAATACATGGTCAAATTCGAGTTTAATACCAAGAGTTACAATTCGTATGATCTAAGGGTAATTTACAAATCAAATTGTGCGAAAGTGTACTTAAACTAGGTCAGTGGGGTATATCTGATCCAGGGTAAAATCTTGATACCCTTAACCAAGACCTTTTACTTCGGCTAATAATTAGAATTGCATTTAATTAAGACGTTAATGAACTGAAATGAAAAATTGTACCTGTAAATAAGAGGAACATAAATGAACAAGATCAACAATCATAAGAACACGTTGTTTGATGACGGAGTTCATCCAGGAGGGACTACATCTCTGGGCCTCGGTGTCAAGATGGTGTAGGCCGTTGCATTATGTGTTGTAAGAAGAAGATGTACATGGATGCATTTCCCTATGACATACAAGGAAAAATTCTCATCACGCAGGAGTGGCTTGAATTATTTAAGAGATTTTCTACTGTGGAACTCTCATACATAAAGAAAGACTCCTATCAGTATGACCATAACTGACATGTAATAAATAAGAGTATCCCGCCAATCCTAGAAAACAAGGGATCTCAACAATACACATATGAAAACGAGCATTCGCCAATGTGGCATAAAATGGATCTCATACTTGACACAAATCCATAGTTGAAAGTACATCAATAATAACACTAGGCAAGATCCCACGACTCATGTATCAACCGGGATCTGCAAGACATAATGCATCTCAAAGAGAAATAAATGAATAAGTACATGGAATCCACGTCATATACCTCATGTTGCCATTTGCTAAAGGCTGAGCTACTTTGCGACTAAATATGAAAACACCATCAATCTTGCGGCGTCGAAAAAGGTGAAAACGACTACTCACTTGTGGAAATCTGACACCTGCATAACCCACTTCCAAAAGTGGCTGAAAAATCAAAAACTTTGATGAAGAAACTGAGCATGCCATCAGACTCGTGGTGTCGAGTAGTGCAAAAACGACATAAAATTTGTCCCATTTGGACAGAGTCAAAATTTCGCCCTCTTGAAAGTTGGGCTCAATCAAGATTCCACCTGGCTCTTTTTTGGCTCATGGTTCCACCTCCTTGATTTGCATGCAACAATGTACCTAAAAATAAAAATTTAAATTCATGCATCTCCTCGGATTCTGTGCCCATGCCTGGCTACAAAATAACATTAATCTTTTGCAAAATCGTGCTTCTTCTCCATGCTTGGCTTCCCCATGCACAACAAATAAGATGGGTTTAAATACAAAGGGCAGACATTTCCAGGATTTGCTGGTTTGGTGTAATGGTAAATATTAGAGTTTTTTGGAGGGAGGTCAGGTGGTAAAACCTATACCCCTCCATAATTAAACACGTTTTTTAATTGTTTTCTCAAATTTTAAAAACAAATGGTGCGTTTTTTACAACAAATGTTATTTAATTGGGGGGTCGGACCCACATTGGGTGGCCCGCCCCCAACCTTCTCCACCAACAAAACTATATGGTAATGTTGTTGGGTTGACTATTTTGGTATTGCTGCGTGGGCGGGGTCGGAAACCTGCTGGTCGTGGGTTCGACTCCCACTTATCTCGACCTTTTAATGAGTTAATACCACGGTGGTTGGAGTGGTGGGCGGGTCCGCCCCCATGCGGCCCAACCCAACCATTTCATTTGTTATGATGCAGTTTTAAACTGCTCGGTTCCAGCGAAGGGGGTGGCGGGGTTGACCACCCGCCCCCCATAATAATATATTGTATTTTTGCAATGTGGTTGGGTGATGTGGCGGGGTGGTGGCCCACCACCTCCCATTTTTTAATTTAATTTTGTTTTATTAAAATAGCTTAGCCATTTTTAAAAAATTTCGAAAATGACCGAAGGAGTCTTTTTAACGAGACCATAAATTCTCCTGGAATCTGGCCTGAGCTTGCCAAAATCCAGTGGCCGGGAAAAGTCGAATTTGCGCCTTCCTTAAGGCTGCCCAATCACCAAGTCAAGTACAAAACACAGCCGCTTCTTCTTCATCTGGACTCGATTAGTGTCATCGCAACGGGTGGAATTAGAATGATGAGATCTACAATGCGAACCTGATTCTGAAAAATTTCGAAAATTTTGATTTTTGAGCCTTTGTGTTGAGCCATTTGTACCTCTACCTGTTTAATCCACCTGCATCAATATCAGTGGCCCCAGGAGGAACCATGGAAGAATTTTTATAACTCTTCCCAACCACTTGATCTGATCAGATAGTTGGGACTCATGAAGTTGTCCCAAAGGCAGTTGTAGTTCTAGAAGTAGCAGTAACAATAGATAGTAGTCTAGTGCATGACAAAGGAAAGAGGAAGGTAGTAGACTATACGAAAGAGGAAAAAAACTCGAAAATGAAAGAAGACATTCTTACTAAAAAAGTGACTTTGGTGATTGAAGGAAAGAGGAAACAAAGGCATAAAATAGAAGAGTGGAGGAAGAAAGAGAAGTAATGCAGAGAGCGCAGAAAGAAGAACAAGAGTTGAAGGAAGAACAAGAGCTTAGAAGAAGAGAAAAAGAGGATAGACAGAAGAAAGAAGAGGAAGTAAGTCAACATGCCACAACAATAGAGACGACACCTACACTAGTTGAAGAACATGTATAGGATCAACCAGAAGCGAAAGGAGTGAGCGAATAGATGCAAGAAAAAGAGTTTTCTCAAGAGCTTGAACAGTTGACCGAGGTCACGGACATAGAAGTGGGGTTGGAGCTGCTAAATGAAGATGTGGACTTCATGCCAAGGGCACCTCATCCTACCGATCAAAATCCACCACCTTCAGCTGTAGAGCAAGCACTAAGTTAGGAAGGGGAGATGATTCCCCTTCGTGATGATCCAATCATGGACATGTACAATCTATCATTTGATGAGCTACAGAAGAATAGAGTACAAGCGCAAAGAAAGAATTTCCTGGATGATCATGCATCACTCATGTTCATGAGAGAAATGGTGATTGTGGGAGACACCAGTAGGAATTTGAATTCCATTGCTGATGCTAGTTGGGCCTTTACAGGAGCAGCTAGATCTCACACCCAGTGTTTGGTTGTTGAGAACAAGCAGCTAGGGCATAACATATAGACACTTTGGTAAGAGAATGAACAACTCCATGCATCAATGCAGAGTGCACTGTTTGCACAGTTCTACCCTGAGGAGATAAAAGAAGTGATACCTACCGAAGTATCCACACTTGGAGACACTATGTGAGATCTTTACAAGGAGCTGATAACCATCCATAAGGTAGTTTTCCACATAAATGACTTGCTATGACAAAGCAGATAGTTTGTCTGAATCCTAAAGAATATAAAAATTTCCATCACCATCATGTATGATTGGAAAATGCGATACAAGGCTACACCACTTGCATTGGTAAAGAAGATGTAGCCACAAGCAGAGTTAGAGAAAGCCAGAATTCAGATGCTAATCCATAACAAAAAAAAAATTTCCTTCTTCATCGGAAGGTTTCATGACGCATATGGATGGATATACAACAGCTTGGATTTCATGGTGAGAACCCACTAGATCCAATCAATTGGTACACTCACCAAGGCTAAGAGAAAGCAACAAGTCTGACAGGAGATTGACCAATAACTAAAGAAGCTGGAGCAGGAGGCCACCAGAGAGGGCATGGAGATAAAGAGATAGATCTTGCATACCTACATTGGAGGCATGGTTCATATTAAAACCATGTTTCACTTTATTGAAGAATATGTGAATATTGGTTAAAATATATTGTACCCAAATGCATTAGACGTAGGATTTTGCTTCCAGCTTAACACTATCTTGTAGTTTAGGGAGAGCATTGCTCAGTATCAAGCTTGGTATGAGTACGTGACTGAGAAGAACCAAGTCCAAGATTCCCAACTTGAGTTCACCCCAAAACCAACATCATAGTATTTTTTCTTGTTAGGATGTCAAGTTATATTTACCCTATTTTTTCTTATATCGGTACGAGGGGAAATTGTGATATTATTTGTAATTATTAAACGAATGAAATTTATTGTGTCCATGATGGAATGTGAAGAGTCTTATATAATGTGAGGAGTCATTAGGGAAGTCGAAGAGTCACCAATGGGGCATGCCAAGAGTCACCCCCCTTTGGTTATAAATACATCCTCATAACTCTTGTAAGGGGCTTTTGGGAGCCAAGATTTTGGCTAGGTTTAGGCTTAGAGAAGACTTGGGCGTTTTGTGTCAAACTTGGATTCTCCATAGAGGGAGTATACTTTTTTCAGAGGAGCAGATATTTTTAACTTCACATTCCACTATTGGGGCAAGTGGTTCATCACGTTGTATGCATGAATGGAACTTTCACTTACAATACATGATCAAAGCCGACACGTCTTCATGCATATATTCTAAATGTAGTTGGATTAATCTAGTTATGTTTGTGATGTATGTTGTTTAACTTACACATATGATTATGAACTATTTAATTTTCATTTGTATGTATCATGTTGAATGCATGCTTATGTTTTAATCTGTCACGTTTAACTTGCATACTATTCTTCTTGTTATTTTGTGTGATTTATTTTCATCTCGTGTGTTTCTTTCAACCTGCATAATATTACAGGATTCCTTGGGGCACACTTCCTCCCCCCCTTTGCTGTTATAACTGCTCATGCATCATATTGACTTCCTCACACACTTGCTTTGACCAAAAAAACTGTACACAACTCTATGTGTTTTGAAATCCAAGGCATATCATTAAACAACCCATTTCTGGGACTCCTACTCCAAATAATGTGATTTTTCGTTCAGGCTTCATATCGGGGAGGTCCCATAAATGTTGGTAAATCCAACACTGTCAACAAAGAGACAAATGTTGTCCAAAAGTTACAAGAAAGGGAAAAAAAAATCTTCCAATTTCATGAAAAGATAAAAAAATTCCTTCCAGTTACACCAAAAGAAAAAAATAGTTTTCCAAATCCTCAACAAGGAAATAATTATGCTCAAATTACTCAAATTATCTTCTAATTATATTAAAAAATTATTATAGTTATACAATAAAAAAAAATTGATCCCAAAAAGAGAAGTAGAGAAAAATATTATTTCCAATTACACAAAAACTAATACCAAGTGTTAACATAATTTCTTCTCTTTTGTGTCACTTTGCTCGATTTCTATTTGGATGTTGTATGAGTAGCTATTGGGATCATGTTTCCGTTAGACCAAAACCCGCAGATATTAGTCTTCACTACAATCTCCAAAGTTAGGATCCACGAGAGGCGGTTAGTCCATGTCGTGAAACACACGGGAAGCATTGAACCCAATGTCCAACAATCTCCCCCCCAACGCAAGCTGAGTGAGTTTTGAACTCGAGACCGATCGCTCTGATACCAATTTTTGGGATCATGATTGCTGTTAGATCAAAAACCAGAGGCATTAGTCTCTGCTACAATCGCCAGAGTTAGGATCCACGAGAGGCGGTTAGTCCATGTCGCGAAACACATGGGGAGAGTTGAACACAATGTTGATCAGTGGTTGTCATTGATGTCAACCCAGGCAATGCCAGGGGCTACCCCGATATTTCATGGGAATTTTTGACCTAATGTGGTGATAGTGTGAGTTGTATGTCATTGGGTGTTGGGGCATCCGTTCAATTGACTACTAAAGAATCTCGGGCATTGGAGCATCCATCCAGTGGGAGCTGGAGAAGAATGCTTTTCTAGATTCTAGGAAGTTGGAGCTTTATTTTCAATTGCAGTTGAATATTAAAGAATTATTAGAAAAGCATTCAGGTGGTTTTACATCCCGAAGAGGTTTCCGACTAAAAATTGTGTGCGGTTAATACTTTGTTCTGTCTTTTTAAAAAGCATTAATAATTGAATATCAACTAATGCTTTAGAAAGATTAATAATAATAATAATTGAAAGATACTAATTATTTACCTCACCTCCCCCGCTCCACCCCCCCTCTTAGTATTTTCAACAATTGATATCAGAGCTTGGTTCCTTCAATAGCAGTTTAACAGCTGGAAGGTGGTCATGGAGCATAACACGAATGGTGTACCTCTGTTTAATGACAATAATTATGCACTCTGGAAAGGAAGAATGGAGGTCTATCTCTTGGCGCAAGGTTACGAAGTATGGGACACTGTTCAAAATGTCTTTACATCAACTACAAATGAAAGAGGTAAGAAGAATTGGGTAAATGATGCAAAAGAAAATAATATTATTATCAGTGGACTTATTGAATCTGCTTATCATAATGTGTTGGGTTGTAAAATAGCCAAAAATGTATGGGACAAGCTTGAGAATATGTATGCAGGTGACTCAAATGTCAAAGAAGCAAAGCTTCAAATCTATAGAGAAAAATTTGAGCAACTCAGAATGAAAGAAGATTGCAACATTGATGCATACTTCCAATACGTTGATGAAATAACCAATACTCTGGAAGGATTGGGAGAGCCAGTTGATGAGAAGACTATTATACGGAAGATTCTTAGAACGTTACCAGGGAGATTCAACCCAAAGGTATCGGTCTTAGAATACAATGCAAATCTGGACAAACTCAGCAAAGAGGAATTACATGGAGTTCTCATAGCATATGAAATGAGACTTGATGAAGAAGAGGGTACTTCGCATCTAGAAACTACGTTCGTTGCATCTAAGAAAACCAATAAAGACAAACAACCTTCAATTGAAAAGACATGCACCTGCAAGTGTGAAGAAAAGGGAGATGATGAAGAAGGTCTTTCAGATGAATAATATGCTTACTTTACGAGAAAACTAAAAATTGGTAAGGGAAAATTCAAAGGTAAACTTCCATTGATATGTTTCGGCTATGGTGAGGTTGGGCATTTCGCAGCAAAATGTCTAAACAGAAGTGATGGCAACTCAAAAGGAAAGAAAGGCTTTAAGAAATTCAACAAGCAAGGATCCAAAAGGAACTTTCTCTCTAAAGAAGATAGCTCATCATCCGATGAAGACAATGACAACGAAGAAGAAGCCAATGAGAGAACATTTTTTGGTCATCTAACCTATTATCATTAGATGGACCCAAGTACACCATGTAAGACCAATTTTACCCTAAGTAAAATTGCTTTCACTATGTAAAATAGCTTAATAAACCACATTTATTAGGTTGTTTATGGTCTAAACAGGAAACCCCAAAAGGAAATATTAAACAAACCTATATTTGTTTGATTTTCCTCATGGAATAATTAATTAAACCATAATTTAATTATTATTCCTAGTCATGTTTAACCCAAAACAAACAAATTAATTAGATAAACCTTTATTTATCTTATTATTTTCTAGGAATAATTATTTAAATCTTATTTAGATAATATTCCTTGTTAAATATGACCAAATCATTCACAAATAATTAAATAAATCATTATTTATTTGATTATCCTTCAACCACTTCCTTAAAAAGATAAATAAATCATTTATTTATTTATTATTGACAAATAAAGGGATTTGACCCAAGTCAAATACTTTTTCCCTCAACAAATATAATAAAATATTCCATAAAAAGTGGATCTAGATTTGGTTAACATTATTTTAATTATGCACCAAGATCTAGAATGACCCAATATTTTGTTATAAATAGGAGGGTTTTTCCTACCATTCTTCACCTTTTGTTGCCTATTAGATCACTCTGGATCTATACACTTGGTCACATTTTTCTACATTATTTTGTTGTGTGAGCTCCCTTCGAGTTCTATCTTTGTCTGGGTTTTCTACACCAACAAGAGAGAGATTCTAGATCTGAAGTGCTGAGGACTTCCAAGAACCCATCCCATTGAGGAGAATTGGAAACATCTTCTTGTTTTCCTCCCAGGTGCCCTTAATACAAAAAATTCTTTCAAAAATTGTTCTTGTCTTGTCTATTGGATATATGGAGCAAACCCTTCTTTTTACTGCTTAATGTCTTTCTATGCATAGATCTGGTTTTTGCAACTCTTGTCTTGATCAACTAACTGCAGATCTGAAGATATTGGCAGCCATATTTGATGTTAGGGCTATTAGTTATGCGTAGCTAAAGTGGTCTTTTTACATTTGCACTTAAGCAGTTCATACTTTGATGCCGTGACTCTGGTTTTCAGTGTGTCCTTTAACCGTTTTCATATTCTTGCATATCCATCTACTTCAGACCCTAGGGTTTCTTTTTAGCTTTTTTTTTTTCCTATTTTTATGTTTTTTTTCTCACATAAAACCCTAAAAAATTAAAATTTCTAACTAATGTGTTTAGCCCCTGTTGTACGGTGGCGACAGAGACATGTTTGCATAGTAGGCAACATTGTTGTATTTGAGGACAACGAGTTGGGCTCGCACTTTTAGCCCAAAAAATGCGGCTGGACTCCAGTCACACTTTTCGGCCTCTTCTTGCTACAGGCGGGGAAAACGGTCAAAACACTGCGACTGTGCTTTTTTACCTTTTTTTCTACAATTTTTAACTTTGCTGAAGCTTGTCGAGTTTTCCTTCTCATCTTGCTCATTTGCATTGTTTAGTCTTTTGCTCATCTAAGTGGGAAATTAGCCCCCTAGGGCTTCAGTACCCTCCACTTTTGGTGGAAGAGTTTTTAGCTGTTTCAGCTGTCTGTTTTTTCAAAGTTTCAGACTTCCCTTTTTCAGATCTGATACCTCATTCTCAGATCCCTTTAAATCAGTTCTTCTTCCTTTCAAATCACCTCTTGTAGTTTTGTTTGGACCTCCCTTTAGGACCTCCTCCCTGTCCTTTCCGCTTTTTGCTGATTTCCTCCTTTTTTCCAGCCACCTTGCCTCTGCCTCTTGGCTGTGATCTGCACCTCTTTTCAGCAGCTTTCTCCTTTAGATCCCTGTCCCTTTCGACCCTAGATCTATTGGCCTCTTTTTAGTGTGTTTTGACTAGATTTTTTCCCTCTTTTAGATTATTTTTGAGAGACCCGCCTTTTTGGGTTGAATCGATGCAATAGTAGCTGTTAATTTTCTGTTATTTCAGCATTATATACTGTTCTCTGCAGATTTATTTTCAGTTACGCAGCACACTTTTTCTCTTTCTCTCAAAACGAAAAGGGTTTAAAAATTAAAATTAACGCACGCCACACACTCACCCTAAGTGAAGAAGAGCCTGGTTTACACCGCCAGGCAAAGACTTTAAAATCAATTGACACTGCACCTTTTTTCCCTTGTTTCGACATTGTAATCACTTGATTCTGCACCTCCCTGCCTCTGTCGGTCATTCTTCTTCCCCTCGTGCCGTGTTTGTGTTGCCATCATTGCGCCCCCAAGGCACGCTTCCCGGAGACTTCTTGGCCTTCACCCTCAGTTTCCGGTCGATCGACCACTAAAATCCTGGTCGTCGAACGGGTCCTCCTCTAGGGTACGCATTCTGGCTGTCTTACGATTCACATTGGGTTCTCCTTTTACTTCTGGTTCTCCCCCTGTCACCTTCACTATGTCTGGTCCAGGGCCTAATGCTAGTGGTGCTCCCGGCCCTAATGCCAGAACTACTAGTAGCGGAACTGCCACAGGAACTACCTCGGCTGCACCTTTGCTGCCGTACATCGCAGGCCTCAGCCTCCCCGATTTCAATCAGTTGATCAATGACCCTATCCACCACGATGTTGGTTGGCCTGCTATGCCAACCAAGCTCCCCTCCGACATCCCTAAGTTTGAAGGCCTTGCTGGAGAAGATCCAACCAATCATGTCCGATCTTTCCACATGTGGTGTTCCTCCAATTCCATTACCGATGACTCCATCCATCTTCGATTGTTCCAACGCACGCTTACCAGCGAAGCTTCTAAATGGTATGTTGACCAAACCACCTCTTGCACCACTCTTCCCATACCACCTTTCGACCATTATGACAACACACCTCTTGTTCGACTCCCTCTGCGAGCGTGCGATGCGCCGGTGCGGGCTCTTGACTTCCTTCGACCAAGCCTCTTCGTCGCCTTTCAAGACGATGAGAATGGTGACGAGCATGTCGAGCCCCCCCCTTCGAAGATCGGGTTTACATGGACTGGTTCCTTCGCACTCTCTTAGCTCCTATCGGCAAAGATGTCGCCTCTCACTTTCCTCAAACTGAAGAAGCCGCCCTCCAAATAGCCTTGAAATATGACCTGATCTACGCTCAATCTGGTTATGTTTATACCGTTCTTCCTGACCTCCCCAGGCCCGGTGGCGCTAATGCCCCAGGGGCATCTCATTGCGCCGACGGTATCGTTGGAGCCCTTTCCCATCCATACGCTCAACCTCCTATGGGCTATGGTCTCCCTCAGGGAGAGACGACACCTGCAGCACTTTCCCCCCTCGGTGTATGTATCCGAATGCGGCCATGCCTCATCCTTTTGCCCAACCTCACCAACTTCCTTCAATATTGTAACCTAACCATTACCCTTACCGCAGGCACAGTGCGCAAAGCTCATCGGCCTTGTACGCTTCCACCTCCCTTGCCTCCTCAACCCCAGCAACAGCACCTACAGCCCCCTCGTGGGCAAGTATTTGCATAGCAGGGCGCGACTAATCCCCCTTCTCAAAGAAGGCGGAGAGGCAATCCAAATCAATCTGCCCCTGGTACTCGTGGACCCAATCCTCAAGGTATTGACCCTAACACTGCCAACCAGCAACAGGGCACTCAGCCCAAGCCAGACAGGCCTCTTCGCACAAATAAGCCTTGTTCGTGTTGCGGTGTTTACGGTCATTACACTCACGATTGTCCCCTCTTACCACAAATGCGGCAGATGTGGGAGTCTCAAGCCACATTGCGAGGACAACATGCCTCCCCTCATGCTCCCCCTAATGTGGCCACTACTCAACCAGCTGTGTTTACTGATCCTTTCCCTCAGCAAGGATTCGTGGCTGCCCAACCACCTGATGGACAGGTCGCCACTCAACCTTCCCCTTCTGGTTCCTCCGATTACCAGATCCTCATGATGAACTCTAATCCATCCCCAACCATCGACCTTCACCTTCAAACTCGGTCTCACCAATACCCCAAGCCTCCCGCTCAATCTGCCCCCGAGTCCCCTTCTTCCGGTTCTACAGAGCCTCTTTCAACATCCAATGGCCCCTTACATATCCTTCAACCCAAAGTTGAGGTTCATACCAAGATTCCTAAGGGACCATTACGTCGAAATGCTGCTTCTGGTCGAGCTGCTCATTCGTATAGCATAGTAGATGATTTGGTGCAATCTCCTGCTGCCATTTCCACATTGGAACTCCTCCAATCGTGCCCTTCCCAAAAGAAGGCTCTGCTATCTGCCGTGGGCGCTGTAGATCCTGCTGATGACCAAATGATTATTTTCGACGCCCATCAATCGGAACGTCCTCCTCTTCCTGCTTCCGTCGCCTTCCAAATCCCAGTCAAAATCCGGAATGCCAACGTTTCTTGGTGTATAATTGATGAGGGGGCATCCACCTGTGTGATGTTCGCTTCGGTTTGGAAGCAACTCGGATCTCCTGACTTGGCCCCTTCCACGATCACCCTTCGAGCGTGGGACGGCCATGCCTCCCAGCCCATTGGCCTTTTTCGTAATTGTCCTATCACCCTCGCCGGTAAGACTGTTTGCGTTGACGTCGAAGTCATCGACGCCCCTCTAGACTACAACATTCTATTGGGGCGAAGCTACACCTATGCCATGTCTGCTGTCCCATCCACGGTTTTTCGCAAGATGTCTTTTCCTCACAATGGAAAGATAGTCACCATCGACCAGTTGACTTATCATGAGCCAAAGTCTCAGACCTCCCCTGAGACGACCATCTCCTCTGTAGCCAATAAGCAAACCGTCGATTCCTTGACCAGTGTCTCTCCCGGCGTCTATAAAGACTCCTCTTTGCTTGGAACTTTTCCTGGTCTCCCTCCTCCTCCTATCTCTGATCCCAGCTTATCGAATGTTTGCATGATGCAATCATCTCGGGCTGCCCTTAAGCGACCCGCCTCGGCTAGTCAGCAACCTCAGACGCAACCTCACCCACCGCAACCCGCTCCTAGCCCTTCATCTCCGCCAGCCGGACCTCCTCTTTCTGGCCCTTCTCCTACAGCTGGTATCCCTAAACCCCTTTATCCCCCTGGATCGGTTCCCCCAGGCCTTAACCATCTCGGAGCCGTCCCTCCTGGTCATTATCCCGCTGGTCAGATACCGTTCCTAGCTCCCCCTCCCGGAGTCTATTCGGTCCCCGTCATGGCCACCCTCTCTCTCCCTAACCTAACCCTGGGTATACCCGTCTGGTACCTTGACCCTCCAGCCGCTACCCCTCCTGGTCACCCCAAACCCTATCTTGCTTTGACCCCGGTTCAACCGGTCCCCCTCGCTTCCTCTGTTGCTACCATGCCCCCCTGCACCCCCCAGGACCCTACCCCTGTGGTGACAGCTCCAGGAAAGAAAGGAAAAGCTCGCAAGGGGGCATCCAAAGACAAGGCCACCCCGACTGACCCTGCTCCTCCTCCACCCGCAAAGCCTTGTGCCTTGTGTGATGTCATCGGTCACGCCACCCATACTTGTCCTGAGTTGCCCCGCATTCAACCCATGGTTAAAGTCGCGTTCCCTGAGTCTACAGTCTCCGACCCTTCTCTTCCGTCCTCGTCCGTAACCAAGAACCCAAAAACTATTCGCACCAGCAAACCCTGTGCTTTGTGCGGTGTCCATGGCCATTACTCCCACCATTGTCCTCACCTGACGCATTACCACGCCTCTTTAGAAGTAGTCCGAGAGTATGAGGTTGAACAAAATCAATCCGCCTCTCCCATACTCGCACAGTATGCTTCGGGCCAGCTTGAGGATCCCCCCGCTCCCATCGACATTCCCCCCCCCTGATGTTCAGATGACGGAGTCTACTACGACCATTCTTTACCTATCATCCTCTATGCGACGCTTACAGCACATTCCCCTTGAATCCTCCCCTGTTGTTTCGCTTGACCTCCCTTCAACGACCACCCTGGGCTCCCCATCTTTTAACCCTTTGTTTCCCGGTTCTTCCATCATTCTCCGTGATGATCCGTATGCGAGCCTTTCTTCCCCCACGGATGATTTAGGTAACTTTGCCACATCATGTGGTGTCTTTTCACAGCCCCCCTCTTTTCACGCTACGTGAGATAACTCCCACCGTGTCTGCGTTTGACCCTCTGTGACCCGAGTCATATGCTGTCTATAGCCCTCATATACCACCCTCAGTTTGTATGTGGTCTGTCATCACCGCTCATCGCGCTCCTCATTGTTGCCGCGCTCGATGTGTCGCGCTTATTCCTCCGCTGCCGTCATTGTCCCTCCTCCCTCCAATTGTTGTCTTGTAACACCATTTCGCCGGACCTCCTGTCCTCACCCTATATCGGTTACGCCGATGGTGCAAGTCGTTACTCCCGAAATCTAGCCTCGGCAAGTTGGGCCATTTTCACCCCCTTGCATGCCCTTATTCTCTCCAACGGGGTATGCATTGGTCCTGCCACCAATAATCAGGCTGAATATGATGCAGTGCGTGGTCTCTTAGTCAATGCCCTCTCTCATCGCATCCTCCATTTGCATGTTCATTTAGATTCCCTACTTCTCATCATGCAACTAAATGGTGTCTATCGTGTGCATAATCTTGTGCTGTTTAGACGATATTTACAAGTGAAACTCTTGATACGTGAGTTTGAAACCATAACTTTTACCCATGTACCTCGAGAACAAAATCACTATGTAGATAGCATTGCAAACCATGTTCTAGATTGGCATTTATCACACGCTTTTTATACAAGACAATAACATTCATAATCATTAAACAAGATACATATCCATAATATGTGTCACAAAACATGTGTTTAGAGTCCATCTACTCTGATACATATGACATGCCCATAGCATGTTACAAAAAACTCAAAAATGGGGGCACCACCTGCCCCTACATACACACTAGGGGGCACCACATGCCCCACACCTAATCACTATCTGGCGGATCCCGAGCCAATGGCTCTGCCCCTGCAGCCTGTAGATCACGTATCCCCTGACTGGCCATCGCCATGCGCCGCATGACCCCTCGCCATTTCGAGGGTAGACCAATACATGGCTCTATGTACTGGTCATCTAAGTCCTGCCACCCGCGCTCTGATACTCCGGTCAGCAACCTTCTGACACTCCGGTTAGTAACCTCTCGCATCTAACGTCTCGCATCTACGGCGAATGTCCTCCAGAAGGGCGGCCACATCCTCATTGCGCGCTGCTCTCGCCCCACTCAGCCCTGCAGCTCCAGAGGCTGCTGGGCATCCCATATATCCGGCCGGTTTTACCGGAGCTATATCTGCATGCCAAAAGTACATGAATCAGTACCATATCTACTATTCAATAACTTTAACATGCCCATACAAGAATAGTTACTTATCACTTACCATCGGGTCCCCATACTCGACCAGGTGGAAGTGGTAGGTCTGGATCCCCACAATAACTCATCCCACTATGGGGATAGTCGTCTATGTATAACGACATCTGATCCCAATGGGCAAAGAACTCAGGTCAAAACACTCATCCGACTGCCCCTCCTCCTCCTCTGCACAGTAGCCGCCCCCACCGGCGCATCCTGGGCTCTCTCGGGCCCCCATCTAGGAGCTGTATACGAGGTCGTAAGGTCGGGATCTTCTCAAAAAAGAAGGAACACAATAAAGTCCCATACGAGCAATCGTGGTTCACTTGCCGCTTGCAAAGCGACAGCTGTCGTTTTAACGACACCAACATCATTTGGGCCCACCCATAGTAGGTCCCACTCAACACACTCTCCACAATCATCATCTGCCCCCTAGTGATGTGATGGATAACTTGGGCGCGAGGATCGCATTGCCGCTGGCCTTGCTATGGGGTCTCAGTATCTCTGGGTCCCCGATCGGTATACGCGTCCCTTTGACTTGAAGACCCGGTCGACAATGCCGCTCCACAAACTCCATGATGTTCCGCCCTCGCAGTAACACTGGTTGCGTATTTCCCACCATCCCAAGTGGCGGGGGCACAAATACACATCTGTGGGCCAATGGTCTAGAATCTGCTTTGCTACAAAGACCTCATGTGAGTTCTAGCTGTGGTGTCTCAGGGCCCTCGTGCATTGGTCAAACCTAGTGAGTTCTTAAAAACTTGAACTGGTTGAGCAACACGACGGGACATACCAGTCCACCGGATGCGTGGCCTGCACGGTCTCTCTCTCCGGACTATATATCTATATATAAAAAAATCATCAACAACTAGGACGAATCGCAACAAACACAAAAACTTGTCTCGACCGTCAAGCATCATCGCTTCTCATCGTGGAGCCGCCAAATCCTTGAACGATTTTGTTTGGCTCGAGCACCTGCGTCCCAGTGTGAAATTTTGGCCAAAAGTGCGGCTTGGGCAAAAAAAGATGCCAAAGGGGGCTGTTCCTGAGATTCTGGGCCCTAATATGAACTTTCAATCCATCAAAATGAAAGAGTAAGGTTAGGCCTCTTACCTGCAACTGACGGATCCCGATTCCAATGGTCGGTTTGTCCGCTATGCTCACCGCCAGAATTAGGGCCTTCTCTCCTCTCTACATTCACCATAGCAACACTAGCAAATGAGTGGATTTCAGAGGAAAGCACTTATTAGAAGAGAACCCTTGTTTCTTTGCTTGCTTGGCCATTTGTATACTGCCTTTGTTGGCTTTCTCCAGGAAATATAAATGGGTATCTTGTTAGTTTTTTGTGATTTGATACTCCACCGGGACACATTTTGTTCAAGATGGGTCACTTCACCTCTCCTTAAAATCGCATTTCTTCACTTATAACACTTGTACTTGGGGCACCACTTTGCCTCCTTACTTGTCTTTATTCGTGTTGATTTTCGTCGTGAGCTACCATCTTGTACTCATGTTTTCATGGTCCTCCATTGGACCTTTACTGTGTGGCAGCACCATCGAGTCGCCCTTGTTTAGAGCATCCAAGTGGAGTCATCATCGCATTCATGGAGTCTATCACGAGTCCCTTTGTACCCCGCTATAGTCCTCCATCCCTCATTGCTTGGTTTCTCTCTTGTGTCGCACATTATGGCCTTCAGTCCCATTGTCCCTTATCCCTGATGATATTGTGTGAGTCGCTGCCATGTCATTCATGCCCTTAATGCTCTAGCAAGGGAAGGCGTCCATTCAATACTCAGTCCCCTCCATTCCACCATCATCATTGGTATTAGTCTGTCCGTCGTTCTACTATTTTCTCTCATGCCTTAGTTCAGGATCTCTCATTGCCTCACCTATGGCGGACCTCCTTCTGTTGACATCATCTTCTTCATTCCAGAAGACGGGTCTAGAGGGCAGTGTACCTTGGTTCCAGCTTCCACTCTTGTTCGGTGCCTCGGATCAGGCAAAGGGATCTCTCATTTCCCTTTGACTTGATTGTTTCTCCACTCCAGCTCCATTCAGCATGATCGAGATCCGTAGACTTGATGGTTCAATGATGCAGCAGCAACTCTTGGTGATTCCCGGGTGTGTGTGAGATGTCTCAGCCCTCATGAGGGGGTGGCCCTCCAGGTAGCCCCCCACATTCCCGGATGACCTCTTCATTGCAGCCCTTGATGTAGCTCCATATATTTGATGATTTTGGCCTTAGCCGCTTACTGCGCCTCTTTGATTTGCATGTATCAATCAGATTTTGCGAGCCCTTCCCCATTTACAGGGGGCATTTGGGTTGTATTTGTATCTCATGTACTCGGATATTATTGTATAAGTCCTGGCTGTTATCCCAGGCACAGCATGTATGTGGGATTCTTCATTGTATTTTTATCTGGCTCATGATTATGCCGGCTGTACTTTATGGTTCGGTCCCTTGTTTACTGGACACACTATTCTTTTGTACTTTGTCTCGGCGGGCATAGGTATACCTCCCCCGCCGCCTTTAGCACAGGTACCCTCTCATAAAAAGAGACTTGTTGCACCTGTAAGTCTCGTCTCCTCAGGGTCTAGTTCTTCAGCACATTAGTCTACCTTAAATTTCTCTCTCTGACTTCCCTTTTGATGTCTGGTGATTGAGTTCTTACAACGTACTTCGGTCATACGATTTGCTCCTAACACTCGCACGCTGGGGGGCAATCTGTTACACCATTTTTTGGTCATCTAACCTATCATCATTAGATGGACCCAAGTACATCATGTAAGACCAATTTTACCCTAAGTAAAATTGCTCTCACTATGTAAAATAACTTAATAAACCACATTTATTAGGTTGTTTATGGTCTAAACAGGAAACCCCAAAAGGAAATATTAAACAAACCTATATTTGTTTGATTTTCCTCATGGAATAGTTAATTAAACCATAATTTAATTATTATTCCTAGTCATGTTTAACCCAAAACAAAGAAATTAATTAGATAAACCTTTATTTATCTTATTATTTTCTAGGAATAATTATTTAAATCGTATTTAGATATTATTCCTTGTTAAATATGACCAAATCATCCACAAATAATTAAATAAATCATTATTTATTTGATTATCCTTCAACCACTTCCTTAAAAAGATAAATAAATCATTTATTTACTTATTATTGACAAATAAAGGGATTTGACCCAAGTCAAATACTTTTTCCCTCCAACAAATATAATAAAATATTCCATAAAAGGTGGATCTAGATTTGGTTAACATTATTTTAATCATGCACCAAGATCTAGAATGACCCAATATTTTATTATAAATAGGAGGGTTTTTCCTACCATTCTTCACCTTTTGTTGCCTATTAGATCACTCTGGATCTATACACTTGGTCACATTTTTCTACATTATTTGCTGTGTGAGCTCCCTTTGAGTTCTATCTTTGTCTGGGTTTTCTACACCAAGAAGAGAGAGAGATTCTAGATCTGAAGTGCTGAGGACTTCCAAGAACCCATCCCATTGAGGAGAATTGGATACGCCCTCTTGTTTTCCTCCCAGGTGCCCTTAATACAAAAATTCTTTCAAAAATTGTTCTTGTCTTGTCTATTGGATATATGGAGCAAACCCTTCTTTTTACTGCTTAATTTCTTTCTATGCATAGATCTGGTTTTTTGCGACTCTTGTCTTGATCAACTAACTGTAGATCTGAAGATATTGGCAGCCACTTTTGATGTTAGGGCTATTAGTTATGCGTAGCTAAAGTGGTCTTTTAAAATGCACTTCAACAAAGTTCATACTATGACCAATGAGAGAGTATTTTTTATGGCCAAGCACAATAAATAGGAGGTATCAAACAATGAAGAAGAAGAATTTTCGAAGGAGGAAATCAGGCTTATAAAGGAGCTCAAGGCTGAGAAGATCCGTTCCAATACTCTTGAAGAACAAGTTCAAGGTCTCAAAATTGAAGTTGAATAACACAAATGTATTTAAGAGTCACTTAAAAAGAATTTGGAAGAAAGAAACCAAGAAAGGGAAGCATTAGAAGCCGAAGTAGTCTTGCTGCGTAAGGAAGTGAATAAGGGAGAACTTGTCCAAAACTATGCCAACAACTCAAGGGAATTCGAAGAACTCATCAACAATAAATGATCTTACAATGACAGAAGTGACATCAGATACAAAGAAGAAGAATCAAGACCTTCTAAAACAAAATACAATGAACCTACGAGATTTGTCATGCATGTAGACTTCATTGGACAATATTCACAAGAACATCCTTGGAAGACGATTCCTTGACGAATATTTCCATCCAGGTACCAACATATGTTTCATGGCTATTGTTGTTCATGTGGAAAATTTGGTCATAAAGCTGTAGAATGTCGCACGTACCCTAGGAACCAATACAATTCCAGGAGATCGTTCAAATATGAACCTCCAAAGGCTCAACGAAACATCAATAGATTTGACCATTTAAGAAATAATAAGGAATGTTACAAATGTCAGAACTTTGGACACGTAATCAGAGACTGCAGACTTGAAAATCCTCTAGAAGAATCTTCAAAGCCACAGAATGAACGAACATGGAAGAAGACGAAGACTGATAATTGTGCTCTTGCTCTCAAGGCTCAAAACAACAAAGATGTGTGGTATATTGATAGAGGTTGCTCAAGGTATATGAATGGAGATAGAAATAAATTTGTATCTATGAAAGAGAAGAAGGATGGAACAGTATCCTTTGGAAATGATGGATCTTTAAATGTTATAGGATCAGGTACCATCACTCTCGGAAGAAAAGATGTTCTAGCCAAGAATGTTCTACTAGTTGAAAATTTGAATCACAATCTACTCAGTGTTGGACAAATGTGTGATCAAGGACACACAATGCTATTCAACTCCACAAAATGTGAAATCAGGAAAGGTAGGTATGGTAAAATTGTGGCCACAACAATTCGAGCTCCAAATGACATATATGTTGTGGATGAAGCAACTAAAGCATGTCTACTAGCTCAAGAAGATGAAAGTTGGTTATGGCACAAACAAATGGGTCACATAAACTTTGACAATGTTGTCAGGATAAGCAAAAAGGAAGCAGTACGAGAAAATTCAAATATCTCAAAACCTTCCAACACACTATGTAAGGCATGTCGACATGACAAGAAGACAAAAGTCCAATCTAAAACAAAAGAACACTTTGCATCACATCCATTGTAATTGATACATACTGATCTATGTGGCCTTGTGAGAACAAAAGACTTAGATGGAGAATTATATTTCATGTTAATGATAGATGACTATACCAGGATGACAGCCGTCAGTTTCCTAAAGAAAAAAATCTGAAGCATTTGAGTGCTTTAATATCTATAAGGAGTTGGTCGAAAATGAAACTGATTTGAAAATAAAGTGTCTAAGATCCGATAATGGCGGAGAATTCACTTCCAAATTATTTCAGCAATACTTGATGAAAATGGAATAAAAATACAGTTTTCAACAACACGAATATCTCAAAAAAATGGAGTTGCTAAAAGAAAGAACATAACCGTACAAGAAATGGGTAGAATAATGTCGAAGGACTCAAAATTGGATGAAAAATTTTGGGTTCAAGCAATTGATATGACAGTCTTCATTATCAACCGAAGTCTACTAAAAAATAGTTGCAACAAGACCCCATATGGATTATGGAAAGGAAAACCAACTAATGTAAAACATTTTAGAATATTTAGAAGCAAATGTTATATCAAAAGAGATGATCAAAATTTGGGTAAGTTCGAATCAAGTGTTGATGAAGGTATCTTTGTTGGTTACTCACGCAAAATAAAGGCTTATATATGCTATAATCTAAGACGAAAACATATAGAGGAGAGAATAAATGTTACATTTGATGAAGGTAGTGTTCTAACGAATAACGTTGAGGATCTAGAATATTTGAAACTTGAGACAGAGGCTGAAAAAGACACATAGAAAATTGTAGAGGAAGAAGCAACTATCAACCAGGAAGAAGTAAATAATGATCATCAAGATATGCTAGAACAACAAAAAGAAGCTCCTCCAAAGAGAACAAAAGAATGGATTAAAAAGAACCATCCATCAAATCAAATCATTGGTGACATAAATGAAGGTCGACAACTTCGTTCATCAAAACAAGCTCACATTGTTTTTCTAGCAAACTTTGAGCCTAGTAGTTTTGAGGAAGCCAACCAGAATGAACATTGGGTAGCAGTTATGAATGAAGAATTGGATCAAATCGAGAAGAATAACACCTGGGAATTAGTTCCATGACCAAAATATAAAAGTGTCATTGGGACTAAATAGGTGTTGAGGAATAAATTGAATGAAGATGGACAGGTTACCAGAAACAAAGCAATAATGGTTTACAAAGGCTATGCACAAGTGGAAGGAATTGATTTTGATAAAACATTTGCACAAGTTGCCAGAATGGAAGCCATCCAAATGTTTCTCGCCTATGCATCTTCAAGAAAAATCAAAGTCTACCAAATGGATGTTAAGTCAACATTTTTAAATGGTGAATTAGAATAAGAAGTTTACATTGAACAACATGAAGGTTTTCTACTATCATAAAAATAAGACTATGTTTGCAGGTTATAGAAGGCTCTATATTGTCTCAGCAGGCTCCCAGAGCATGGTATGCTCATCTTGATTGATATCTACGTCAACAAGGGTTCAAGAAAGGTACTGTTGATAGCAATATTTATGTACAAATAGATAAAGATAATTTAAAAATCGTTGAGGTGTATGTGGATGATATAATATTTGGTAGCAATGATGGTCGACTAAGTAAGAATTTTTCTACAAAGATGAAAAGTGAGCTCGAGATGTCTTTACTTAGGCTTCAAAGTGAGCTGACATACTTCTTAGGGCTTCAAATATCTTAGTAAGAGAAAGGAATATTTATATATCAAGCCAAGTACATAAAGGAAATGCTCAAGAAATTCAAAATGGAAGATTGAAAACACGTCCTTACTCTATTGGTAACAGGTTGCAAATTGAGCATAGATGACTCATCTAAGGATGTGGATCAGAGGTTGTACAGATCTATGATTGGTAGTCTTCTATATGTAATAGCCTCTCAGCTAGATGTTATGCAAGAAGTTGGACAAGTGGCAAGATTCCAAGAAGCACCAAAAGAATCACATATTATTGTTGTCAAAAGAATTATTTGATATCTAAAGGGAACAACAGAATATGGCTTGTGGTATCCCAAGGGTAAAAATATCATTATTCAAGCCTTTACAGATGCATATTGGGCAGGAAGCGTTGATGATCGTAAGAGTACTCATGAAGCATTTGAATATCTTCACCATAAGCTTGGGATTCTCCCAAGTTCTCATTATATTTTCCTTATTCAGAAAATAAAGGGGGAGTGGAAGTGTGTACAAGTCCGCAACATGGTTGTGTATCAGGGGGAGTTACCCTTTTTCATTGATGTCAAAGGGGGAGAGAATGTTGTAGGAAGAGGTATCATGATCGTAGGGGGAGTACTTGTGTTGCCATCAATGCCAAAGGGGGAGATTTTTGATCAGTGGTTGTCATTGATGTCAACCTAAGAAACACTAGGGGCCACCTCGATATTTCATGGAAATTTTTGACCTACCAAATTACTATATTTTGGGTCAAGAATATTTTAGATGGTTTTTTCTTGTCGAGATTTTTCCGTTGATATATGGCATGCCATGTATTTCTTCACGGTTTGAGAGATATTCATGTTTGAAGTTTGTATCCCTAGTTAGTTGGCTAAAACCCCATGGGGTTGTGGCATGGGTCATTGAAAAGTCAATAATTAATAATTTTTAAGCTCCAAAAATCCCTCCCACGTTCACTTGTTGAAGACCCTTTCAACCTAAGCATTTATATAAATTGTGATCCTCATATCCTCCTCATGTAGGGATTTCACTACCTGAAACAGGTCATCGTCGAATTTTCATTATAAATTTTTTTCCACGAAGGATCAGAAGCTTAAAGTTTTATTAGGTGAACCCAAAATCCTCAGAAAGCTCCTGTAAATATTTCTGATCAAGGTGCGCAATATTTTAGGAGATATGATTTGTGGAAGTCAGTGTTTTTGTAAGCTCTTCAACTTTATCTCAAAGAGGTGACCTTGGGAAAATATTCATAACTCTCTCTCTAAGTATCATATTGGAATTATGTAAAAATTGACAGATAGGGAATGGACTGTAGTTTTATCTGTATCAATTTTAGAGTCAAATGAAGAAACATTGACATGTGGAACGTCGTACAAGTGTGTTTACTAAACCAGTCCATAATTAGTTCATTGTGAGAGATTGGGCATAACTATTTCTTGAAGAATCTAAATTGGGTCAGACCTATGGTATTGGAAAAAATACTCAGAGAACTACTACAGGACCAAAAATCACATATTTGAGATATGAAATAAGAGAGATACACCATATTCAATATCGAGCTCCTAGAAGGCAAGAAAAAGCTAGATCATGTGTTGTCAAGGGCTGCAAAGGACTAGACTTTCTAAGGAAGCAAAGCAAAGAAAGGTGCAGCAGAGGGTAGCATGACAAGAGCAGCAATCAAGGTGCATAAAAACAACAAGAATTTCACCACATCAAGTCTTCAAATGGGCAGCACTGCATACAATCATTGTAAAGGTATCATTGTACTAAGTCATTGTAAATGCATCATTTTAAAAATTGTACAAGTGTCTATCTACCAAGAGTTGAAGAGGCGGTGTCGGGAGGTCTAGGATCATCATTAGGTGGTTGTGTCATAGTTGGGGTTATGGTCTAGTGTGTCTTCTTCTTCTACATCATTCTATATCATTGTAAAGTGGGCCATTTTCCCTGATACGGGAGTCCATTCTTGTTTTATTCTTCTATAGGGTGGTAGGGTGGTACTAGGATGAAGCATGAAGTCACCAACAAGTTCAAGCCTGTGAAAAATTCAGGGTGGTAAGGTGGTGCTAGGGTGAGTTATAGATAATTGGGTGTTGGGGCATCTGTTCAGTTGACTACTGAAGAATCTTAGGCATTGGAGCGTCCATCCAGTGAGAGCTGGAGAAGAATGATTTTCTAGATTCTAGGAAGTTGGAGATTCATTTTCGATTGGAGTTGAAGATTAAAGAATTATTAGAAAAGAGATCAGGTGGTTTTTGTCCCGGAGAGGGTTTCCACCTTAAAAATTGTGTGCAGTTGTGTTCCTTTTGTTTACTACTATCATTCTACAAACACTGATAATAATTGAAGATTAACTAATGCTCTAAAAGATTAATAATAATAATAATTGAAAGGAATACTAATTCACCCCCCCCTTATTATTTCCAACAGTAGAAAGCATGCATGGATAAGTATAGCATTAAAAATTTACATGCATTCATTGGAATGTGCATGGATTGTTAAAAATTCACATGAGTCATAAAAAAGATGCACATGTTCATGAGACTAATATCCAAAACATGAAATTACCAACCTACCTTCCTCTCCTTCCTTCTCACATTTTATTGGCCATAATAGGGTTGTGGATGAATTATAGAACACATGCATACTTATGTGACATTAATTTTCTCCCTTATCTCCCTTCTCTAATATTTCTCTTGCTTCCCCCTCTCTCTCCCCCCTCAATATCTATCTTTATCTCCCTTCCTTCATCCTTTATCTCTCCATCTCTCTCCCTCTCTCTCTTTCTCTCTCTCTCTCTCTCTCCTTCCTCTGTATCTTCCTCCATATGTATCTCTATCTCCCTTCCAATATCCCTCTTTCTCTCCCCCCATCACTCCCTCACTATCCCTCTCCCCCTCTTCCCCATCACATTCCCTTCCTCTCTCTTCCTATCCATATTTATATCTCTTTGTCCCTTTCTTCTTCAATTTATATCCCCCCTCCATCATTTTTTTTACCCCCCCCACCCTCTCTCGTTCTCTCTTTTCTTCCCTACCTATCTGTAATATCCTTGTTTAGGGTGGGCCCTGCCACATGTCCGAGGTCTGTGTAATGAGGGGTTGTTTAGCTGTCGCCCTTAGATGCTCCGGTGGGCTGTTTAGCTCACCCTTAACGCGTTGGGTTGCTGCCCTTACTAACAGTCTGGGCTTTTGGTGTAGTGGTTGGGCCTTCGTGGTATGGGAGCAGAGGTCTCGAGGTCGAGACCTGCGGAGCGTGGTGGGCTGCAATATCCCTGTTTAGGGCAGCCCTGTTTAGGGTGGGCCTTGCCATGTGTTTGAGGTCTGTGTAATGAGGGGATGCTTAGTTTCCGCCTTCAAATGCTCCGGTGGGCTGTTTAGCTCACCCTTAACCCGTTGGGTTGCTGCCCATACTGTGATCGAGATTTTGGTGTAGTGGTTGGGCCTTGGTCATGTTATCCCAAATGGGATATTTTAACTAAAAATGCAAAAATAGACTTAAGCATCAAAATAAACGGAAATAAACACCACGGCCACCAATATAACACAATGGATGCCAATAAAATCAACGAGACATTTTATTAATCTATGGTGAAAGTATATCAACATAAAGACAATGGAACCGAGCTTGCGAAAGCGAAGGCAAAACCCAGAAGATATCGGGTCCAAAGCCCAGTGAATGACTCTACTTAATGAGCAAGACGGCTCGGCAAAAAAGCTGCATAAATCGAGTACAAAAAGCATCCCATGAACATGACACAATTTTAAGATGGGATGATCCTGCACCAATCCACGAAGCTCACACGAAACTTGAATGAAGTCTCTCAAAGAGAGTTGGGTTTCATCCAACACTTTCCTAAATCACACCGAGGTTTCGTCTGGGGCTACGAGTGATGAAGACCACGTCTCACCTCTCGCCTGATAAAATAACATTATCCAAAGATATCTCAATGGCCTCCTCATTTCTTTTATAGATCTCTTGGAGCCTTCTAGAGCATTATTTTATTATTATTTTATTCACATGGAGCCTTTTCCCTCTTATTAAAATATTCATTTTAATGCGAAGGGTAAATTGGCTACCACGCCTCCTCTGGTCACGGAAACAGTGTCTAATCATCCCACCATGCTGGGTATCCTTGTCCTGGTTTCAACAAGCTATTACAATAGGGTGTTCAATCATGTATTTCTCCCAAAATTCCACCTTGAGCATAATCGGTGAGTTAAGCCATAAACAACTCAATTTAGAAGTTATCGAATGCATCGAATGAAACGAGCGCACCGGATGATGGATTATATCAAGCGAATACCTCAGGACACCATGAAAATTTCCTCAAAACTCCTCAGAAAAGCTCATGAGCCCACGATAGCACCAATCGTACTGTGACCTATCTGCTCCCTAACTCTAGAGTCCTCCTAGTCTGTCATGGGTGATACCAAAAAAAGGGAATGTTAGACCTTCCACCCCAATATTGCCTCGAGCAATCGAAATATGTGGGCCCTCTTGTTGGCACCATACAAAAGCGAGACCTAATGCTGGATCCCATACAAACCTGCAGTTCTTGCTATGCTGTATTGAACCACTCGAATAGACCCCTCAATGTTGGGATCCCAAAGCGATCTCTCAACTGTACCGAGTCCAACGAGAATCCTACTAGCCCACGGTACCACCATGGCCAATCATTGCCCAAAGTCCACTTGGCTTAGAGTACACCTGCTTGCCTCTGGCTATAGATGATGCCCCTAGAAGTGAAGTCTGTAACAAACGGCAATGCTCCTGGCTCCAGGCTGTGTTGTACCTCTAAATATGAGCGCCCCTGTGTTGTGTACCAACTCATCACTTCTCTCCAATCCAAGTCCCGCTCAATCCCATGAGTCTGTCTAGGAATCGGGATGGAGTCTTTGAGAAAACGACTACTGTCTCCCACTACCGAGCTGGAATCGCAACATCCGCTATGTCTAAGGGCCCCCTACTACGGTTGTGCTCTCTACGAAGAAAATCGTACCATCGAGAGGGTACAGCTCATGATATCCCACAATCTATCCTAGAAGAAGAATCCAATGTAGTATGACTCCATATGGAACATGCTGAAAATTGTCGCTGACTCATAATCAACTCATCTTTACTTTGTCCCATCTTGCCAATGAAATATGCTGTGAAGAAGGCCCCTCCCTCATAATGGGCCAAAGTGGGCAAGATATTTTGCAAGCCCCATCGATGTACTCACAGGAGGTGTACTCATTGGAGAAATCTTGCCAACTCTTGATGTTGCATGTGCATCTATTTGTACACCTCATCGATTATTATTCGGCCCAATGATGGATGCTCCACCATCTCAACAACTCATCCCTCTCTGATCGAGAATGTAGTTCTCCTGTTGTCTAGTAGCCTATGAGACTATCCCATAAAACTCCAACACATCCAAGGATATGGATCTTGCACTTCTTGTCACCATACTCGGTTCACCCGTGCATTTGGTGCTTCTCCTCGGTCGCCGACCCCAAGCTTAGCCGTATATCCATCATACACTCAATTTAGACACTCCAAGCGCCTCTCCCAGGGAATATCATGCATGATGTGAAATTTATCCTCCTCTGATGACTCGGGCTTCGTCATATGTTTCTACGGCTGATTTGTCACAAGTGACTCATCACCCCGGAGTATCTCTCAATGAAGTCCCTGTTGCTCACCACCTGTGGAACGACTTTCTGGTCTATTGTCATCATATCTGCATGGCTTGCTCTCGCTCCCAGAGAGAATCCACATCGATCTCATGGACTCACATGAAGAAGAGTCCTCATCATGGCATACGAGAAGGAATGCCCTCCTGTTTCCTCCACCACATCATCTTTGCATCACTCAAGAATGAGTGATCAAGCCCCCAAAGGTTCTTTGCAGATGAAGCAAGTCGCCTCGTTGGAGAGCCGACTCCTCCCACACAGTCAGCTTGTCTCTTGAAAAGCTCAATGTTACACGCTCAACTAGCCCTTGAGCTAGCTCACGTAGCGGGTGAGACCATGTTGCTCTCTCCTCCAAATGCTCAACAACCTAACTTTGCCAACTCTAGGAAAATGGCATCACAGTCTCCCATGCATGGCAGCCAGGGATGAATTTTTACATGTGTGGTATGATTATTAATGGGAATAATGTTTTCTAATCTTTGAAGAAGCATTGGAACGTCACATCAGAATCAAGCCATCACTCAATCAAACATGATCTCATGAGTCTTGTTAGCCACCAATAAAATTTGTCATATCCAATAATGGTGGCTAAAACATTTTTGGAGCCTTCAAGGAACAATTTTTTATTGCAAAAATGTTATCTCTTGAAGACTCATGAAGACATCATGCCCTTTGTCCAAATCTTCTTCTTCCCATTTTCCATTTTAACTGCGAAATTCTGCTAATTCCATAGAGAAAAGATTATTTGCAAAATCCATTGTTCCTCCACGTCAAAACTAACCTTCATTTTATTCCTTTTTCCCCATAATTTTCCTCTATTTTTCATCGATTCTCCTTTTTCCTTCACAAAATCCGGGTTTACATAGTTTTAAAACTCCTTTTTAGACTCTGTAAAACCCTAAATCCATTGAAAACTTGAAAAAATTTCATTAAAAAGCACCTTTATTGTATTACAGAGACTCAAGCCCCCCCTGAGGTAAAGTCTAACTCCACTTCCCCATTATATGCCACGGTGGAACCGAGGCACTAAGCCATTTAAGCGATTATCACATGTGAAAATATAGCATACAAAGTCTTTTGGTTAAATTAGAAAGTTCGATGCGATTAACCCTTTATTACATAACTCCGTCCTATAGCCACTTCATATAACCTTTTAAAGCACGCAATGGGGGCTAAAACCTTAATAATCTTTTCTAGATTGATATTTTCTTTTGTAAAATAAAAAAAACCCACTTTCCTAAATTTTGGTCTAAAATCCGCGCCCCCCCGCTTCTCCATCCTAACTTGCACCGGACCAAGAGTTAAAGTCCCAAAATTCGAATGGGTAGATTGAAAAGCTCGAAGGCCCGACCTTCGTTGCGATTGGCCCTTTTCATATATAATCCCAGGCCTATTATCCTTCATATAGACCAAAGGCCCGCAATCGGGCGCCATGCATTTCATATATATATTCCACCTAGATGCATAAAAAATTTGTTTTATTAAATTTTTGGTTTTCATATATTATAAAGGGTTTAAATCGGTGTGAGTTTTAAAACGATATCGGCTTAGTCGATCTTGAGTCGATCAACAGCACACGCATGATCGCATCGCATTTTACGTAGGGGTGCATTTGTTTCTCCCCTCAATTGGTCATTCCCCGATCAATTGAGGAGACGTTAATCTCACTACGCACCTTCCAGATCCATTGGTCCACATTCGCTACGATCATTAGCCTTGCCTCCGCTTCGGGAACCCTCCGATTCATTTCCACGAAGTCGATCGGTTGCGGATCGGAGTGGTTGTAGCCTCACATCGGTGTTGTGCAATTTCTTCCCCTCATAGATTGAATGCCTTTGATTGCATCTTCAGACGAATCCATGTGTCTAGATCGGACGGTCAGGAGATCGCATTTCACGACTTTGGTTTAAATCTATGTGCACTGCATTCTAATGTTTAGGCAAAATCTCACCATTGATCTTTGCGGATCAACGACCCTTATTAACCCATCTCCTTGCCATTGTATTATTTCATTTATTACCCAGATTTAATCCTAGTTGTTCATCTATTTGATCCGATCGCCCCGGATTAAACACCCACATCTTCCTCTTTGCCTTTTATCTTTCCAAAATCGTGCTCACTCTCCAGCACAATCGGATACGGGACCCCAAATCTAACGGTTCGGGCACATTTTCACGTAACTTTCGAGCGCGGAAGTTAATTTCTCAAAGGAATGCGAAATGGATGGTTTTACGATGCCCACGTGTTGGGCGAGGACGCATATCGCATTCCAAGGCAAAACTTCCTACCCACTTTTTCCTTGGCGCCAACTTGATGGTTTCCATCCTCTAAAACCCTCTTTCCCTCTTTTCATTTTATGTTGTATCGTACCCTCCTCGGTATTGATCTTCGAGGAAAATATCATCTCTGAAAACCACGATCTCCAGGAACTCTGAAGAGCTGTTTTCAATATATTTTCCTCCAAACAAGGTTTTAACATTATCCTTCACATTTCCTCCATTTCTTTGTAAAGCCTTTTCTTCATTATACTTCCGGGTCGCTCCCAGGCCAGATTCGATCTCTGCGGATCGAAGTATCGACTTATTTTCTCCCTCTACTCTCCTTTTGATATTCTCTAACGAATCTCCACCATTGGATGATGCCATCCAATGCAGCCCGCTCTCCCCACGGCCTCGAAACGAGTTAAAACCCAAAACGCGGGATTTCTTAATATTTTGTGTATTTTGCGAGGTTTAAATTTTTTTCATAATAATAAAGGAGATGGCAGGAGTGATGATCCTCGGGAATTCTATTTATGAAAGGGAAAGAACTGCAGAGTTCTCCTCCATGTTTTCATCGATGTTGCATGGGCATTGATGCCATATGAACCTTGTATGGCCCTACACATCAACAGACACACAACAATGCATAAAATATTAAGAGAGTATCAATGTTGAAGACAAAACACAACATAACGAGAATATTGAAGACAAATTTGGGGGATTCTGGCTAAGATTTATTATCAAAAGCCTAATCCTCTAAATTAAAGCTCTGATTAAAGAAAATCATAAAGATCTATCAGGCCAGAAAGGCCTCACGCCACAACACGGGCCAATTGATTCCTCTCGGCTACCACGGTGCCACCTATTTCCTCAAAGTATTCAACAAAGGCCGAAGTTATTGATTAGAAAGAGATATTTGTCGTACGGCCAAATAGTTATTCTTCCAAAAAAATATCAACATAGTTAATTATATCCCTGAAGCAGAGCCTTAAAAGTCAACAAAAGCTCCACCAAGACTTAATTTTAAATGTAAATCAATTAATACGGTGAGAATATATACACTCTTCTCCATTGAGCCTCAAAGGCCGATAAGTCATTAGTCTGTATTAATTTCCCTGGGGAGAATGTTGTTAGATCCCCACCTCCTCATTCTTCTATAAATATACAGCAGAAGATGAGAGAATCTTGCTTGCGAACTTTGAAATATACTTGAGCTCCCTGACCACGATTTTAAATAGTGTTCAACGGCTCTTGAGCTCGATTGTGATAGAATAGTTAGAATTTGAGAGGTAAATATGATTTCTAACTTGAAACAACGGACTTAAAAGTTTGTAACTAGTTTGAAGCATCAATACAAGGCATTTGATTTATGGGATCTGGTCTATGCATGAAGTGTTATTTTCTTATTGTGAATCGTTATTCTATTTCTGTTTCCACTTTGTTTTCACCTTCTCACGATAAAGAACAATAAGCATAGAGTTAGTATTTATTTTATATCATCTCTGTGATAAGCTTTATCTTAATATTTTTTCTTCCAATTTGTGTTGTTTATGAATGATTAATTTAGTTCAAGTAGTAGGAATGATGGTGTTCCTCCCGTCCTCATTGTCTTAGCTAATTATTTATTCTTGAAAGTTACTTTCATTTAATGTTAAGTAGAGATGAACTAAGGAAGATATGGTGAGCCTGGTCCTAGTTTTTATCCCCAAAAGGAAGTAGTGAAAGTTTCCCTAGGAATGTGTTGAGCAATGGCTAGTTTCGAAGTGCTTACTAGATCTTAGGCCATTATTTTTTATCATTTGTGTTTCCCTTTGTGTTTTAAATGTTTTTCTATTTGAAATTATATCAAAGAATCGGCTAGTTTGAAGTACTTGCAGATCCTGGATTGCTTTTATGTTTTTCTTAAGTGTTTGTCAAAGGTAGCTGGTTTTAAAGTACTTACCAGGATCTGTTTGCTCTTTGTTCTTCATTGTTTAAATTCCCTTCTTGTTGTATCATTTCATTTATAAATAAAACTTTGAAGATCCTTAGACATAGATGACTTGCCCCATAGACCACTCTTGAACTGATTGTTTCAATTAAAACCTATTATGACTCCATAGCCCAATGGACTAAAACACTGCATTTATCCATCTTTTTGGCGAAGCTTGTTACATTTGTACAACTTCTCACCTTTGGAACTCTTTCCATTTAGAGCTTTCCTCAAATAATAATCATTCTCAACATCCAAAACAAAACAAAACCCTCGGCCTTCATAACTAGCACAATATCATTACTAGAAACCTTAAAGATAAATCCATCTTTACACTTATTGGAGAGATCCCTCTCGGATTCGGGAGCTAGATCCTAGAATCCCAAAGTGGTTGAAATGATGTCTCTCCTATTGTCGAGACTTTGCCAATATTGCGATTACGGGGAGCTAACATTTCTAGCGACAGCTGAGGATCGAACCTAGAATCTCTAGTTCCCAAAAACTTAATAAACCTTGTGAGTAAAGAAGCCTTTTGAAGGACTACCAACACACGGTAATCATGATGAAACTTGTTTGAATCATTGACAAACTAGGTAAAACCAGGATTATCTTAGAGTTTATCTAACCTTGAAAGAATCAATTGGCTTAGCCATAGAGTAAATTGTCTTTGTCTCATAGCAAGTAGCTAAGTTTTAAAGCAGTTAGGGACACTCTTAGAAACCACACAAGCGAAAAATAACTCGGAAAACTAAAACATATTTCAGATTGGAATTCAATAAACATGGTGGTGGACCATAAAACCTTTTACCTCCAAAAGAGCTAAAATTTTCCACTTGGCGACACAATACTCAACAGACCTTAAGGGTCCTTTGGGAAGAACCCTTATCATTTTAATATCATTTAAACCAGGTTAAAATTTGTAGGATTAAAATTTTGTAAAGCAGTTAGTTAACCTCTTAAAGAATGTCATATTTGGTTGAAATTTCTTGTTTAGTAGGGTTTGAAAAACACGGCATAGTGGCTCTCGAAGATTCATACTAGATCCCATCGACCCTAACCCACCGAGAGATATTTGATAACCAAAAACTATCCTTAGAAGTCTCTCCTAGGATTAAATTATCAACTATTTCGAGATCACCCTTGAGAGCTAATTCAGTTCTACGAAAATATTTCGGCTCTACAACAATCACAAGTTGACTTAGTAAATCCATTTAGAACTAGTGAAAACAACCTGCACGATTACATTTCCTTTCTAATTTAGGTGTCTCTCATCCAAGATCAGCTCGGTAATCTACAGTTGTTCCATCCCTTTGTTCACCAAACATCCTTGTCCAAAACACTCCACTTCCAACCCATACCTTTTGTTAATCCACCTCACCCCATATCATGGCGACATGGTAGCCTTCCCATAGCCCTTCCTGTACCATTGTTAATCTTCCACACAAGCTGATAGTCCAAATTCCATTATATGATGCTAGTAATCACTACTGCGCATCACAACATGTGGATAAGATGAATGATTACTTTGGCCAATGAAATTGATGAGGATTACAGTCAGCTTAGATTATTGCTCGGATTTTGGAAAGTAAGAAAAGAAAATGGTTTAAAGGCTTAACCCCCCATAGTATCAATGATCTCCAAGCCTTCCATCAAACATTCTTAAACAAACAGGAAGAGAGGAAGAATCCTCTCCAAGTCCTTTTTGATTACAAGAACCTCCATAGAAACAACTGGGGAAAGTGTTCAAACTGCTATGCCCAGTTTAACGGTGTGTATAATGCACTTTCCCCCGGATCTAAAACCTCCACAAGGCTCGGCTATAAACAAGTTTCTGAAGGGTTTGACCCTGAGATGGCCTATCGGTGAGAGAGAGAGAGATCTTGCAACTCTTGAAAGAGATTCAAAAAGGAGCTCTTCTTGTGGAAGTTAATTTAATGGAGAAGAAGAGAGCAAGAATGAAGAGTGAGAAGAGAGTATCATTCAAAGAGGAATCTAACCCTTTTGTGACTCAAAGATATAAAAAATGATGGGAGGAGATGATGAAGAAAATGAGCATCCTTGAGGTGAAACTTCCAGCAAGTCAAAACCAAAGCTTGCTCCTCAAAGCAGAAACCGAGAACCAAAATCGGAATTTTAGAAGGAGCCAACCTCCAAACGAGACCTAGGGAAGATGATCAATAGATCACTCCTCTCTTTCACCAAAAATATGTAATTGAGGTTAGGGAAATAGAAGAAATAATAGAGGAAGATGATATCAACATCTTTTTGGGAGTAGATAATGATGACTTTGAGATTCATTATGATAGAAAACAAGGTCTTTACACCTTATGATGACAAAGCAGATGATGATGAAAATTATTAGCAGAGACATGGAAAATGTCATCATAGGGTCTCAAAGGGAATATGACCTTAGAATTAAAACCGGTCAAAAAACTCCCAACACCAAAACCTACGACAATCTTCAAAAAACGACCTTTGCAACCAAACTTTAAAGTTTGTCAAATAGAAGAAGGACAAAACAATAGCTATAAATTCTAATAAAGGTAAAGAGAAAGGCACTCAAAACACTACAAAAAAAGTGTAGACCTTAGTAGTACTAACACTTTAGATAATACTCATGTTAAAACCATTTTGTCAAATGTAAATAGAACAAATCGGCAAGCTAATGTTCTTTGATAGAAGTGGAATTAACAAGGCTGAGACAATTTATTCAAAGAATCAAACACCTTCTGACCTAGAGGCGGGGAAAATTTCAAAAAATCAAAATCTTTGTTCCTTATTTGAGTTATTTGCCCAAAATATATATAGGACCCAAATTTTGAAGGCTTTAAACATTGAAGAGAATAATGACCTTGATCCAATCTTAATGATGACCAACCGAACTTATTTTTGGTCCAAATATTGAGTAAGTATCAAGAGGGACACATTCCTCCTTTATGTGAGTTAACGTTCACTTGAAATTTTTTTTTGCACAATGCTATGTATGATTAAGGGCTTCTCATAATTTAATGCCTCAGAGTTGTGATGAGAGAGCACAGGTCTAGAAATCACCGAGACCTTATAAAGACCTTTACTCTTTTGACTCAAACGAAGTAAAATGTTTTAAGATTAATTAAATACCTTTGTGTTAACTAAGCCTAGATTCGACCAAATGCTTAGTCATGGATATTGTTGTGGATGATGTCCCCCCAAAGTATGAATGTTATTATCAAGATATTGGGGGTCTAATTTACAAGGGATTATGCGAGATGGACATGACATGCGACTATCCTTGTTTTCCGAGACTAGAAGAATTTACGGGAGTCCCATACATACATTACACGGTTACAAGCCAAGGCAGGACCACAAAATTCTCCTCATATTACGTAAACATAGGCCTTGATTCTTTTATTTTGTTTAATGATGAATCGTTTAGTGAACAAGTCGATCTAACGAGTTAATGGCCAATAGAGAGGAGGGAGGTAGACAACAAAAATGTCGAACGGGTTCTTTGCATTTGAAAATTTTAGCAAACCAAACATGTCTTAAACACAAGTCATCGTCCTTTGCTGTTAAATGTTGATAGTCAAGAAAGCAACCCTCAACACGGCCAAAAAACATGAGGAGTTGGGCGAGTTCAACTAAGGAGTCTTTGATATTCCACAACAATCGAAATAACTTTAGTTGAAGAGAGGATGATAACCAAGATGAAAGCGAAACAACTCCTTTGTGAAGTATGAACTTCGATGGGTCATGCACTAGAAATAATCTTTGGCGCATGTGTTTGGATATGTAACAATGCAGGAATAACCACACGGAAAGCATTTCATGTAGATTAAACTTTCGGTGTTCAAAACATAGCGAATATGAATCCTTTGATTTTAGGCTTGTGTTTGTTGAAAAAGCTAAGTTCAAAGAATCAACATATGGGGATTACGAGTTAATCATTAGGTAAGTAAATGGGAATACAAGCGCA
The DNA here is from genome assembly GCA_034641835.2 of Pinus albicaulis. Classification (NCBI taxonomy): domain Eukaryota; kingdom Viridiplantae; phylum Streptophyta; class Pinopsida; order Pinales; family Pinaceae; genus Pinus; species Pinus albicaulis. The sequence goes on from MU968496.1 coordinate 60,574, forward strand.
AATCACCTAAGACTTAGGGCCTATCGAAATGATGTCATGGACCTTTTAAAAACTTTTGAGAAGTCACGAGGGTAATTTTTGTCCCAAGAAAAAAGAAATATCGCGACCCACAAGCAAAAAAACCTTTGCAGCTAGAACATGCTTAATTCCATGAAACCAAAGATTGAACAACTCGGATAAAATTTAGACAGTAGTTCACAATGACGAAAAATGCGCGGTTGTTGTGAGGAACAATCTTATAGAAGACTGTGTAATTCGAGAAATGAGTCGAACTTCATAGTTTAGTTTAGATTATGATATAGACTACGATGAAGAAAATTTTCTTGGAGAAGCCGTCTCTAGGAAGCATTTAATATTAATCTTTTGTCTAGAAAACTTGAGAACAAAACGAGAGGTGATTACGAGTTAGAAGCAGGAGGAGTTAGAAACCCTGCGAGTCCAAAAATCGAGTTTGCCTAAGGGTAGACCCTTTAGAAGAGTTCTTCAATTTTAACGATGTGGCCAAGAAGCAAAATTGGAGCCTATAGAGACTGAAGTGGAAGAGTGCAATATAGCTAGGTGAACTTAAATAATGATGATTAAATTGTCTAAGAATTTACCGATAAAATTAAACTCAAATACATATGGGGATTGTTTAAAGGTTTACGATGTTTTTGTGTGGAGTTCGAATCTTAAATCCTATGACAGAAATAATACAACACAAAATCCCTCTCAAGAAAACAGAAACCATTCAAAGAGAAAATGTGCAAAATAAACCACAATTTCGATTACCTTTGGTTGAGAAGGAGATTAAAAAAATGTATGGTGATGTGTGTCTATGAGATATTAGTGGGTGTCTAATCGTGTCATTAGGAGAAAGCCCAGAATCCAGGATTTTCATAGACTTTAGAGATTTAAACAAAGCTTCATTGAAAGACAACTACCTTTTACCTAAAATGGATCATATTTTACAAGGGTGAGTCGGTCTAGAAGATTTTTTCTTGGATGGCTACTCGGGGTATAATGGATCTTAGTCCACCATGATGATCAATTAAAGACAACTTTCACTACACCATGGGGCACTTTCATGTATGTGAAAATGCCCTTTGGTCTAATGAATGCTGGAGCAACTTTCGAGAGAGTCATGGACATAGCATTTTAGAAGAAGCTGGGCTACTTCATCATTATATACCTTGAATATGTTACTATTTTTTTCAAAACAGGATGAAGAGCACTTGGAACATTTAAGAATAGTCTTCGAGGAATCTGCGGGAAGTTTGGGATATCTTTGAACTAAGAAAACACTTTTTGGTCTCCAGAAGGTAAGCTTCTTGGGCACATTATTTGAGGAAGAGGGTATTAATAGATCCAAAGATGATTGAAGACCATATTGCAAATCTCTCATTTTCGAAACATCAAAGAGTTGCAATATTTCATTGGAAAGATTAACTTTTTGAAGGTTCATCCCCAACTTGGTGAGCTCTTAGGAATATAACGGTTATGTTGAAGAAGGAGAAAAGCGGTAAAATGGACCTTGGAAGCAAAAGTCCTTTGAGTAGGTGAAATAAGCATTAACAAAACACGGTTCTAATAAGTCTGATTTTCAAAAGATTTTATATTTTTTCATTTGCATCGGAACATACAGCCATTTGTTGTCCTTCTACGAGAAAAATCCACAAGGACAAGAGCAGCCTATTGCATTCTTTAGCAAGGCTTTGAGAGATGCCCCCTCTGAAGTATAACATTATGGAAAAGCAAGATTTTGCTTTGGTTAAGGCTTTAAATACTCCGGTATACATCACACTCGCACATCATTGCCTTCATCCCAAATTCGGTTGTCAAAAAGATATTCTAACACAAGACCGGATGGTAAGAGAGGTAAGTGGATTGTTGTTATTCTTGAATATGATTAGAGATAAAACCCCATAAACTCATCAAAGGCCAAGGTCTAGCTATATTGATGGTTGAGTCAAATTTTGAAGTTCTTGATATTAATATGATTAATTCTTTAGATGAAAAAGAGGAAATATCTTTCCCATTGTTGAATACTATTTCATGAATTCCTCTTGGTATCTTTGATATTATTTATGTTTTTATTAATTTGAATACACCTGGTTTGACAAAAAAAAAAGGCAAAGTTTTTGAAATTAAGCGCCAAACTATTGCATTATAGATAGATGTCTTTATTGGAAAAATACGAAGTGGTATATTTGCTTAAATGTTTACTTAGTATGATGCGGGGAAGAAGGTTAAACACGAGTTCCATGAAGAGTGTGGAGGCCATTTTATACTAGAAGACAACAACCAACAAAATCTTGAGGGTTGGTTACATTAGCCTACTCCTTTTCTTGATGTACCTGAGATGATAATTGCACATCTTAAATGTCGACTTTTTGAGGGCAAAAGGAAGCTACTGCCCCTACATCTACATCGGTCTTTGTTGAAGCCCCATTTCAACGGTTGGGACTTGACTTCATAGGTGAAATCCATCCCATCATCTTCAGCTCGACGTAGATGGATTCTCAGCACCTGAAACTACTTCACTAAATGGATAGAAGCCATTCCTTGTAGGCAGGCCAATGATTCTATTATTATAAAATTCATGGGAGAATAATATTCTCTCTAGATTTGTTGTCCTACCAAGATCATCAACGATAATGCGCTGACATTTGGATCAAAGAAGATGGTTGATTGTCACAAGTATCATATAGCATTGGGGCATTCCACGACCTATTACCCTCAAGGTAATGGACTTGCAGAATCCTCAAACAAGAGTTTAGTGAACACCAATCAGAAGTTGTTGGAGGACAACAAAAGTCTTGGCACCACAAGCTTGTACATGCACATTGGGCGGATAGATTGACTTTGGAGAAATCTATTGGTATGTCACCCTACCGACTTGTGTATATGCTTGATGCAATTTTCCAACCAGCCTTGGTGTGCCCGATTATGAAGTTGATTCAGAGGTTTAGTACGAAGATAATGACATGATTGAAGGATAAATGGATTATTCACCTTCATCAAACCAGAGAGGAGGTTTATAACAAAGCATTACTGAGAAACGGGATAACACATCAAAAAGCTTTTGACGGAAGAACAAAAGACCAACAATTTTAATGTTTGGGGACAAAGTTTTAAAGTGGCACTCAAGAAGAAGACAAGGGAAAGCATGGAAAATTTGACAACTTATGGCTTGGCCCTTACTCCATTCATTCGGTGGTAAGTAATAATGCCTTTCTTGTAGGATTTGAATGGAGCGAGTTGTTGGGGGACTTGTCGATAGCGGGGATGCTCAAACATTACTTCTCTTGATCCATGTCATGTTCTATAAGCCTTTTCTCTTTTTCCCATTATGAATATTTCATCCATCATTGCATTCAAAGTTAGAAAAATCAAGAAATACAAAAAACGGTAAAAAAAAAGAAAAAGAGGGTAGATTGTAAAAACAATAAAGCTATGGCCCCATACCAACAAAAAGAGAAACAAATGCGAGAAGTGTGCAAGCTTCGTACCCTCTAAAAAACACACTTATAGTTAGTCAAACGACCTAATCTTGACTAATTAGTTTTAAATTCTTGCTAATAGGATTATTGAATTCAATTTTTCCAAAGTTTGTTTAATATTGGCTTATCGGTAGGTAGATTAGGCTAGAAATTAAGGTTCAAACATACTCAAAATCGAACCTATGTTTCCAAAATATGAATGACTCAAATACGTTCAAATTTACGAGTAAAAAAGCAAGGAGGAATAATTGGTTCTAATCGGCTCAAAATCTGAACCGAGTTGATCAAAAAGAAGAATAGCTCGAACAAGAGTTAAAGCAGTACAAAAAATGAAGGAGGTGCTTTGAACTTTCGGATCTTAGAAGTCTTCCATTCTTTTAATTTTACGCAAAATAATATCTATGTACAAATTTTTCTATGCATACAGTCAACATCAGATCGGCCCCATTTCAATCTGACTTGTATGCTTTTAGCAATACCTTTCTCT
>MU968496.1:64568-159160 GCA_034641835.2 Pinus albicaulis
AAAAACATACAAGTCGGGATTGAACGGTCTAACCCGATGTTGATCTATGGCATAGAAAAAAATTTGCATAGATATGTGCTATGAGAAAATTAAAAAAGAATGGAAGACTTAAGATACGAAAGTTCAAAGCACCTCCTTCATATTTTTTGCGACTCTGTTTAACTCTTATTCCGAGCTATTCTTCTTTTTGATCAAGCTGGTTCGGATTTTGGTGATTAGAACCAATTATTCCTACGTTTTTTTACTCGAGAAATTTGAGCAGATTTGAGTCATTCATATTTTGGGAAACATAGGTTCGGATTTGAGCATGTTTGAACCTTTAATTTCTAGCCTAATCTACCTACGATAAGCCAATATTAAACGGTTGGAGAGAATTGAATTCAATAATCCTATTAGAGTAAATTTAAAACTAATTAGTCGAATTAGGTCGTTTGACTAACTATAAGTGTGTTTTTTAGGGTGGCATTAGCTTGCACACTTTGGATTTGTTTCTCTTTTTGTTGGTATGGGGCCATGTAGCTTTATTGTTTTTACAATCTACCCTCTTTTCTTTCTTTGTTTTGTATTTTTGATTTTTCTAACTTTGAATGCAATGATAGGATGGAAAATATTCATAATGGGAAAAAAGAAAAACATAAGAACATGACATGGATCAAGAGAAGTAATGTTTGAGCATCTATGACAAGTCCCCAAACAACTACTGCTCCATTCAAATCTACCAAGAGAAAAGGCATTATTACTAGCAATTTGAATGAATGGAGTAAGGGCCAAGCCATAGTTGTCAATTTTCCATGCTTTCCCTTGTCTTCTCTTCTTGAGTGCCACTTTAAAACTTTGTCCCCAACATTAAAATTGTTGGTCTTTGTTCTTCTTGTCAAAAAGCTTTTGATGTTGTCCTATACTGCAATGCTTTGTTATAAACCTCCTCTCACGGTTTGATGAAGGTGAATGTCGATTTATCCTTCTAATCATGTCATTATCTTCCAGACTAAACCTCTTGAATCAACTTGCCATGCACAAGGCTGGTTGGAAAAATTGCATCGGTGCCATACACAAGGCTGGTAGGGTGACATATAATAGATTTCTCCAAAGTCAATCTATCCTTCAATGTGCATGTACAAGCTTTGTGTGCCAAGACTTTTGTTGTCCTCCAACAACTTCTTGATTATATTCACTAAACTCTTGTTTGAGGATTCTGCAAGTCCGTACCTTGAGGTAATAGGTGGTGGAATGCCCCAATGTTATATGATACTTGTGTGGAGAACTCAACCATCTTCTTTGATCCAAATCTTCTTTGCATTATCGATAGTCTTGTTAGGACGACCAAATCTAGAGAGATATTATTCTCCATGAATTTTATAATAATAGAATCATTGGCTTTGTCTACAAGGAATGGCTTCTATCCATTTAGTAGAAGTAGTTTGTGGCGGTAGAATCCATCTATGCTGAGCTGAAGATGATGGATGGTTACCTAAAGTCAAGTCCCAAAAGCCATTGAAATGGGGCCAACGATGTCTGATGAATGTAGGGGTGACGCTTCCTTTGCCCTCAAAAGTTGGCTTATTTTATGTGAGCAATTATCATCGGTGGCCCATCAAGAAAAGGAGTAGGCCAATAGTAACCAACCCTCAAGATTTTGTTGGTTTTGTTGTCTTCTAGTATAAATGGCCTCACTCTCCTTCATGGAACTCGTACTTAACCTTCACCGCATCATATCGAGTAAACATTTAAACAATATCTCCACTTGCATTTTTCCAATAAAGACATCTATCTATAATGCAATAGTTTGCAGCTTTTAATTTCAAAAAGCACCCTTTTTTTGTCAAACCAGGAGGTGTATTCAAATTAGCAAAAACATAAATAATATCGACATGCAGAGGAATTCATGAAATAGTATTCAACAATGGGTGTTGATATTTCCTCTTTCATCTAAAGAATTAATCATATTAATATCAAGAACTTTTAAAATTTGACTCAACCATCAATATGGCTAGACCTTGGCCTTTGATGAGTTTAGTGGGCTTTATCTCTAATCATATTCAAGAATAACAATCCACTTACCTCTCTGCCATCGGGTCTTGTGTTAATTTGATAATGATTTGGGATGAGAGCAATGATGTCAGAGTGCAAGATGTATACTACGGAGTATTTTAAAGCCAAGCAAAATCTTGCTTTTCCATAATGTTATACTTCAGAGGCATCTCTCAAAGCCTTGCTAAGAATGCAATAGGCTGCTCTTGTCCTTGGATTTTCTGTGAAGGACATGTTTATTGTATGTTACGATGCAAATGAAAAAATATAAAATCTTTTGAAAATCGGGACTTATTAGAAATAGGTGTTTTGGTTAATGCTTGACTGCGAGTTCAAAAGGACTTCTTTGCTTCCAAGGTCCATTTTGCAGCTTTCTCCTTCTTCAACATGTCTGTTATATTCTAAGGAGCTCGGCCAAGTTGGGGATGAACCTTCTCAAAAGTTAATCTTTCCAATGAAATATTGCAACTCTTTGATGTTTCGAAAATGAGAGATTTGCAATATGGCCTCAATCATCTTTGGATCTATATTAATACCCTCTTCGAAATAATGTGCCCAGAAGCACCTTCTTGGAGACCAAAAAGTGTTTTCTTAGGGTTCAAAGATATCCCAAACTTGCATCTCTCGAAGACTATTCTTAAATGTTCCAAGTGCTCTTCATATTTGTCTTTGAAAAAATAGTAACATATTCAAGGTATATAATGATGAAGTAGCCCGGTTCTTGAGGAAAATGCTATGTCCAAAACTCTACGAAAAGTTGCTCCAGCATTCATTAGACCAAAGGGCATTTTCACACATACATGAAAGTGCCCCATGGTCAACCAGTGAAAGTTGTCTTTAATTGATCATCACATGGTGGACTAAGATGCGATTATACCACTGAGCAGCCATCCGGCAAAAAATCTTCTAGACCGTACCACCCTTTGTAAATATGATCCATTTAGGTAAAAGGTAGTTGTCTTTCAATGAGCTTTGTTAAATCTCTAAAGTCTAAAAAATCCTGATCTCTCTAGTTTTCTTCCTAAATGACACAGTTAATTTTCGAGAATATCTCATAGGGACAATAATACAGCTTCATACATTTTTAATCTCCTTCTCAACCAAAGGTATTTTGGAAACCGGGAGTTTATTTTGCACATTTTCTCTTTGAATGGGTTTTTGGTTTTCCTTGAGAGGGATTTTGTGCTATATTATTTCAGTGTAATAGGACTTAAGATCTTTGTAACTCCATGAAAAAACATCAGAAAATTCATTGAGCAGCTCTATGTATTTGAGTTTAATGTGAGCCGATAAAGTCTTAGACAGTTTAATCATCACAGGTTTTAGTTCACTGCCTATATTGCACTCCTCAACTTCAGTCTCTACATGTTCTAGTTTTGGCTTCCTGGCCACATCATTAAAATCGAACAACTCTTCTAAAGGGGCCAGACCCTTAGGCAAGCTCTGATCTTTGGACTGCAGGGTTTCTAACTCCTCTGTTTCTAACTCTACAATCGGCCCTATTTTATTTTCAGGTTTTCTAGACAGTAAATTTATATTGGAAAGTTCAGGAGACGGTTCTTCTTCACTGTTGCAGTCTGTATCATAATCTGAATATGAACTTTGTAGTTCAAATTCATTTCTGAATTGCATGACGTCTTCTATTTGTTTGTCTCTGTCGAACACCTGCCAATATTTTTCGTTATCAGGAATGGCTGGTCTGAATTTTATTTGAGTTGTGCAGTCTTTGGTTTCATATGGAGTTAAGCATGTTCTAGCTGCAAAGGCTAAAATGTGGGCCTCGATATTTCTTTTTCTTGGGACAAAAATAATCTGGTACTCCTCAAAAGTTTTTAAAAGGTCCACGACATCATTTTGATAGGCCCTAAATCTTTGGTGATTCGCGTTATATTCCCCGTTGACTTGCCTAATGATTAATTCAGAATCCCCATATGCTCTGATTCTTTTGGCTCCTAACTTTTTCAACAAACGTAAGCCTAAGAGCAGGGATTCATATTCCGCTATGTTATTAGAACACTGAAAGTTTAATTTACAGGAAATGCTTTATGTATGGTTGTTTTCAGTGTTTCAAATCTAAACACATGCACCAGCGTTAGTTCTAGTGCATGTCCCGTCAAAATACATACTCCACAGAGGACTGTTTTCGGTTTCATCCGTTTGGTGGTTGTCCTCTTCAACTAAAGTGCTTTCGGATGATTGTTAAATATCATCATTTAATTGAGTTTTGTTCAAATCCTATGGTTTTATACTTAGTTGAGGAATGATTTCTTGACTCTTAAGGTTAAAAAGCAAAGGATGCATGACTTGTAGTTCAAGACCAGTGTTTGGTTTGCTAAAATTTTCAAATGTAGTAAACTATTTTGACACTTTTGTGTTGTGCTCTTCTTCCTCCCTATCGGCCATTAATTCCGTTAGAGTGACTTGTTCACTAAACGATTCATCGTTAAACAAAATAAAAGAATCAAGGCCTATATTTACAGAATACAAAGGAGAGTTTTGAGGTCTGTCTTGACTTGTAACTGTGTATTGCATATGGGATTCCCTGTAGAGTCTTCTTGTCTGGTTGAAAACAGGGATGGTCGCATAAATCATGTCCATCTGCATAGTTCCTTGTAACTTAGCCCCCCAAGATCTTGATAATAACATCCCATACTTTGGGGGCACATCAGCCACAACAATGTCCATCACTAAGCATTTGGCTAGAATCTGTGCTAAGTTAACGCAGAGGTCTTTAATTAATCCTAAACATTTTACTCTACTTGAGTCAAAGGAGTAAAGGTCTTTATAAGGTCTGGTGATTTCTAGACCAAGGCTCTCCATCACAGCCTTAGGCATTAAATTATGAGAAGCCCCGGAATCGTGCATAGCATTGTGAAAAATCTTGTCATGAACATTTAAACTTACATAAAAGGGAGGAACAGGCCCCTCTTGATACTTACCTTCAATCTTTGGACCGAAAATAAGCTCTGGTTGGTCATCATTAAGATTGACTATGTCATTATTCTCTTCAATGTTTAAAGCCTTCAAAATTTGGGTCCTATATACATTCTGGGCAACTAACTCAGTCAAGGGAATAGAGATTTTAATTTTGGAGATTTCCTGCTCTAGGCTGAAAGGAATTTGATTCTTTGAAGAACTTGTCTCAGCCTTGTTAACTGCCACTCTATCAGCACAATCTTTTTGCTGACTTGTTCTATTTACATTTGACAAAATGTTTTTCACAGGAGTACTAGCTGAAGTGTTAGTACTACTAAAGTCTGCACTCTATTTTGTAATGTTGTGAGTGCCTTTCTCTTTGCCTTTATCAGAAATTACAGCTACTGTTTTGCCCTTCTGTTTAACAATTTTGGGTTTATTTATAGTGTTGTTTTGTGAAGATTTGTCAGAGGTTTTGGTGTTGGGAGTTTGTTGACTAGTTTTACTTCTAAGGTCATATTCCCTTTGAGACTCTATGATGACATTTTCCATGTCTTGATAAATAACTTTCATCATCATCTCTTTTGTCATCATAGGGTGTGCAAATACCTTGTTTTCTATCATAATGAACCTCAAATTCATCATTATATACTCCCAACATGTTGATATCATCTTCCTCTGCTTGTTCATCTGTTTCCTCAACCTCACTCACATAGTTTTGATGAAAGGGAGGAGTGATTTGTTGATCATCTTCCCTAGGTCTGTTTGGAGGTTGATTTCTTCTAAAATTCTAATTCTGGTTCTGGTTTCTATTTTGAGGAGCAATTTGGTTTTGATTTTTTTGTGCTCTCTCAAAGATGCTCATTCTCTTCATCATCTCCTCCATCATTATTTCCATCTTTGAGCTGGAAGTAGAAGGTGTGGACTCTTCTCTAAAAGATACTCTCTTCTCATTCTTCATTCTGGCTCTCTTCTCCATTAAATTAACTTCCACAGCAAGAGCTCATTTTTGCATATCTTCAAGATTTGCAGGGTCTCTCTCTCTCAGCTTATAGGCCATTTCAGGGTCTAACCCTTCTGGAAACTTGTTTAATGCTAATCCTTGTGGAGGTTTTAGATCTGGGGGAAGGGCATTATACACACTGTTAAATCTGGTGCAGTAAGTTTGTACACTTTCCCCAATGTTTCTGTGGAGATTCTTGTAATCCGAGAGGATTTGGAGAGGATTCTTCTTTACTTCCCATTTGTTTAAGAATGTTTGATGGAAGGCTTGGAGATCATTTATATTGTGGGGGGTTAAGCCTTTAAACCATTTTCTTACTTCTCCCCCCAGACTCTGAGAAAATAGTCTCAGTTTGACAGATTCATCATCAATTTCATTTCTGTCAAAGTAGTCATTCATTTTATCCACATGTTGTGATGCAGTTGTAACATTGTTAGCATCATATAATGGAATTTTGGACTGATAGTCCTGTGGAAGATTGACTAATGGAATAGGAAGGACTAAGGGAGCATACCATGCTACCATAATATGTGGTGGGGGTGGATTTACAAGAGGTGGGTTAACAAAAGGGAAAGTGGGTTGAAGTGGAGTGGTTTGAACAATGGATGTTTGGTGAACAGATGTGGATGGAACAACAGTAGATTGCTGAGATGATCTTGGATGAGAGACACCTAAATTGTTCAGGAAGTGTAAATCAGGTGGTGTTGTTTCTCTACTACCAGGATGTTCACTTGTTTTTTGGGATGAAAGTGAAGACTCAGAATCTAGCTGTATTATATCATCAAATGACCTAGTTCTAAATGGATTTACTAAGTCAGCTTGTGATTGTTGTAGAGCTGAAATATTTTCAGGAACTGAATTAGCTCTCAAGGGTGATCTGAAAATAGTTGAAAATTCAATCTTAGGAGATTTCCTAAGTATACTTTCTGGGTTATCAACTATCTCAGGTGGGTTTGGGTCAGGATAGGCTCTAGTATGAATCTTTCTAGGAGCCACTATGCTGAGTGTTTCAGAACCAAGTAAACAAGAAAAGTTCAACCAAATATGACAATCTTTGAGAGGTTAACTAATCTGTTTTACACAATTTAAATGCTACAGTCCTCTAACTAATTTTGAATGATGTTATAATGATAAAGGTTCTTCCCATTGGATTCTTAAGGTCTGTTGAGGATTATGGAGTCACCAAGTGGATTTTTTTAGCTTTTTTGGAGGTAAAAGGTTTTATGGTCCACCACCATGTTTATTGAATTCCAATCTGAAATATTTTTGGGTTTTCTGAGTTATTTTTCAGTTGTGTGGTTTCTAAGAGTGTCCTAAATCTGTTTCACAACTTAGCTACGGTCATGAGACAAAGACAGTCTACTCTTATGGCTAAGCTAGCTGATTTTTCAAGGTTAGACAAACTCTTATGAGAATCCTAGGGTTTACTTAGTTTTTCACTGATTCAAACAAGTTTTTATCATGATTACCATTGGTTTGGTAGTGCTTGAAGAGGCTAATTTTTACTCACAGCAAAATTTTCTTTAAATCAAGGGTCTTCCGAGGTCTTAAAGGTACCTAGGCCGAAAAAACACCCAAATTCCCCAGTGGAGTTGCCAGAAATGTTGGCACCCTGTAATCAGCAAGATTGGCAAAAGTCTGATTGCAGGGAGAAAATCGTTTCAACCACATTGGGATTCTAGGATCTAGCCCTCCTGAATCCGGAGAGGGATCTCTCCAATAAGTGCAAAGATGGATTTATCTTTAAGCTTTTGGGTAATGATATTAGGCTAGTTATGAAGTCCAAGGGTTTTTGTTTTGTTTTGGATGGTTGAGCATGATTATTATTTGAGGGGAAAGTTCTAAGTGGAAAGAGTTTCAAAGGTGAGAAGTTGCAAGCAAATAGAACAAGCTTTGGCCAAAAAGAAAGACAAATTGCTGGTTTTAGTCCATTGCGCCATGGAGTCATAATAGGGTTTAACTGAAACGATCAGGTTCAAGAGTGGTCCATGGGGCAAGTCATCTATGTCTAAGGATCTCTTTAAAGTTTGATTTATGGAATGAAATGATACAATATGAAGGGGAATTAAACAAATGAAGAACGAAGAGCAACCCAGGATCTAGTAAGTACCTTGAAACTAGCCAGCCTTTGACAAACACTTAAGAATAACATAAAAGTGATCCAGGATCTGGTAAGTACTTTGAAACTAGCCAGCCTTTGATATACTTTCAATAGAAAACATTTAAAACACAGAGAGGAACTTGAAGGCAACTATTGGAGAAGGAACTAGCGGGCCAAGCTCACCACAAAACCTCTCCTAGCTCTGCTTTACTTGGTAAACTTTCAAGACAAACACATAAGATAACAAAGAATGGTCTAAGATCTGGTAAGTACTTTGAAACTATCTATATTTCAACACATTCGAAGGGAAACTTTCAGATAGTCTTTGGGGATAAAACTAGGACCAGGGCTCACCATATCTTCCTTAGTTCATCTCTACTTAACATCAACTGAAAATGACATTCAAGAATAATATTTAGCTAAACAAGAGGACGAGGGAACGCCATCATTCCTACTATTTGAACCGAATTAAATCATTCCTAAATAACACAAATTGGAAGAAAACATTAAGATAAAGCTCATCAGTCAGAGAAGGGTACTGATATACAGTAAATCCTAACTCTATGCTTGTTTTTCTTTATCAGAGAAGATGGACAAAGTGAAAACAGAAGTAAAATAATGATTTACAATAAGAAATAACATCACCGTCGACATAGACCAGGATCCCATAAATCAGCTTGTATTGATGCTCCAAACCAGTTAGTTATAGCTTTAAGTCCAATGTTTCAGTTTAGCAATCGTCTTCATTTCTCAGACTAACTATTCTATCACAAGCAGAATTCCAAGAGCCAGTGAACACTATTTACAAGTAGAAGTTTCGAGCTCAAGTATATTTCAAAGTTCAGCAACCAACATTTTCTCATCTTCTACAGAAGTATTTATAGAAGAATGAGAAGGTGGGATCTGATAAAAGATCTCCACGGGTATTTAATACAATCTTTAAGGCTTCTCGGCCTTTGAGGGGCTCGATGAAGAAGCTTACATATGTATCCTCTGTATTAAATGTTTTACATTAAGAATTAATCTCAGTGGGAGCTTATGTTGACCTTTAAGGTTCTGTGTCATATTGTAGTAACTCTGTTGATATTTTGCATTAAGTTCCTTAGTAGAATTAACTATTCGGCTGCGTTGAGGCAAATATCTAATGTTCTGATAATAACTCGGCCTCCGTTTGAATGCTTGTGGCTATAGGTGGCACTGTGGTAGCTAAGAGGAATCAATTTGCCTCTGATGTGGCGATGGAGGCCTTTCTATCCGATAAACACTTATGATTTTTTTTAACTGTGTTTTAAATTGGAGGATTAGGCTTCTGATAATCAATCTTAGCCGTAATCCCCACAAATTTGTCTTCAATCTTCTGTTTCTGTTGTGTTTTAATCTTCAACACTGATACTCTTTTGATTATGATTTCATTCACTGTGTCTTGTTGATGTGCAGGGCCGCATAGGGCTTAAATGGAATCAACGCCCATGAAGCATTGATGAAATGTGGAGTAGAGCCCTTTAGAATGATCTTCCCTTTAAATAAACAAGATTTGAGGATCATCACCCTCGGCTTTATCATTTCTCTTTAAAATATTTTGAAATTCATTTGAACCTGCAAAAAAACACACAACTGTTATGAAATCCTATGTTTATTGGGTAAACTGCTTCAGAGGGTGTGGGGGGGAGAGCGTGGCCATTGGATGGCATCATCCAATGGTGTATATCTATTTGCGGAGGTTAGAAGGAGAGCAGAGGGAGCTTTTAAGTCGTAACCATCGATCTGCAGAGATTTGACGGTCAGGATTAATCGGGAAAACATAAAGCGAGGGAGTCACTTTATAAGAAATGGTGAAAATTTGATGAAATAAGGTTAAAAAACCTTTGTTAGGAGGGAAATATATTTAAAATAGCCTTCGGGAGCTTGAGATGATCATGGACCGTCGGATGATATTGGCCCTACAAGATCAATGGTTGAGGAGGCGCGCGACAAACTCTAATGGAAAGAGGGAAAGCGGTTTCGAGGATGGAAACCACTGTTTTCACGCAGAGGAAAGGCGGGGAGGTGGTATTTCCATTTTTAACGCGATATACATTCCCGCCCAACATGTGGCACCAGAAAATTGCCCATTTCGCGTGGCCTTTTGGAAATTAACCATCGTGCTTAAAACTACGCGATACGAACTGTGGGCCATTAGATCTGGGGCCTTAGATCTACGAAGGAGAATGAGCACGATACAGATTAGATGCATGGGTATATAGCGGGGAGGGCGGATTTATTATGGGCCGTATGATTAGGAGATCGACGGTGGAGATTAAATCTGGAGTTTAAAACAAAAAATATACAGGCGGAGAAAGGTTGAAGCAGGACCGTTGATCTGCAGAGATCAATGGCCAGGATTGGCTGAAAAAACATTATGAGCGAGGCTGCATATTTTTAGACCAAAGTCGGGAAAGGCGATCTGGACCATCCGATCTGGACACGTGGATGGCCTAGATGCAATCAGGGCTCGGCAATCAGTGAGACAAAGAACTTGGAGTGCGACAGAGCGATTGAGCGCTGACCGTCGATCTGCAGAGGTGGAGAGTGAATTGGAGGGGTTCTGAAGTGGAGGCAAGGCTAATGATCGGAGGAAATATGGGCCATTAGATCTGGAAGGAGAAAAGGAGATCGATGGCTTACGTTTGATGAGGGAATGATCAATTGGGGAGGAGAAATGACATGCACAAAATGCGCTTTTGAATATTGCCGATGCGATGATGCACGGATCATTGATCGGCTTAAGATCAATGGTCGGGATTGTTTCAACTTATGCACCGGCGGAAAACCTTTAAACCAAAGGAAAACCCAAAATTTAAATGAAAAACAAAGGTTTTATGGTGTCGGGCATCTTTTATATATATATGAAGTGAATAGGCACCCGTCTGTGAGGCCTTTGACTATATGGAAAACAAAAAGGGCCCGGGGCTTATGTATAAGGGATAATCAGGATCGGAAGGTCGGGCCTTGTCTTTTCAATCTAACCATCTGGAATTTTTGCAATGCGATTGGTGCTTGGGACTTTAACTCTTGGTCCCGAGTGAAGTTATATGGAGTAAAAAGTGGAGGGCGGGGTTTTGACAAAGGGACTTAATCGCATCGGAAGTTTTGATGTGGGTCTTTCAATCTACCCATTTTTATATTAAAAACATCTCTCCAGCAGGTTTTAGACCAAAACTTTAGGTAAGTCGGTTTTTTTATTTACAAAAGGAAATAATGGATCAGAGATGAAATATACAATGTTTTTAGCGCCCGACTGCGGGCTCTCGGGTTATATAAAACAATAATAGGATCGAGGGATATAATGCACAGGGCTAATCACAATCAAAACTTTTTGGCATGGCACCAAGACTTGCGCGCTTTGAACTTTTCCGATGCGATAAGCGCCACAAGGGCTTAGCGCCTGGTTCTAGCACCTGGGCATACGATGGGGAAGTGGTTAGAACTTAGCCCAAGGGGGCTTAAGTCTGTAATACAAAAGTGTATTTTTTATGAATTTTTTACAAGTTTTCAATGGATTTGGGGGTTTCTGCAGAGTCCAAAAAAGAGTTTTAAACTCTGTAAAAAAGATTTATGAAAGGGGAATTGGGGAAAATGAAGAATAGAGGAATTTGAAGGGAATAAAAGGGGTAAAAAATGGATGTTAGTTTTGAAGTGGAAGGAGGGGAAAATGATGCTTGCAGCAGTATTTTCTCTTTGAAATCAGCAGAATTTCTGAGCTTTGAAATGGGAACAACAATGAAGATTTGGAAAGAGGACATGATGTCTTCAAGAGTCTTCAAGAGATAACACTTTTTAGCAATAAAACTTGTTCCTTAAAGGCTCCAAAAATGTTTTAGCCACCATTTGATATGAAAAATTTTATTGGTGGCTAAAACAATGAACACTCAACACCTAAAATCTACATGAACCCATTGATACAAAAACAAAACAACACTTACCTCCAAGTGCGACACTTTAATATACACTTTGAATCACAAGTGACGACATCAACAAAACAATGCATAAAACTTTGGGAATGAGTCTAGTAGATGTATTTATGATAGATAGCACCCATTAGCACCAAATTTTCCTCTTAAATATGCACCATAACTCGCTTTCACATTGTGTGACACTTCCCTTACCAAAATATGACACTTAGGTTTTCTTCACAAAGGGACTAGGGAACTTAGATGATAAACATGTAATTGTTTTTACTACTAGAAATGATAATTCACAAGGTTAAAGTAGGCTAGAAATTTTGGATATAGGCCCAAATTTGGAGGGTGTTGTAGCAGGAACAAAATATTGCAAGAAAGGATCAGTTGCATTGTGTCTAATGTTGGGTGGATATTTAGAGTCCCAATCTCAATTTCCAAGTTATAGTTTCTAGATAAGTGTTCTCTTTCTCCTGATCAAAAGTATTTGATTGCCATAAATATGCTTAATTAATGTTTTAATGTATGTTTTAATGTTGGCAAGGGTATTCCTTGTAAGTGTATAAATTATACAATATGCATGTATATCTTGTATTCACCCGATCTAACAATATGATAAAGTTAAATACTGAATCCCTTCTACAAATATTTGCTGAATTAAAAAAAAATCGCCAATTACATAAGCATGAAGAAAGATCAATCACACACAACACAGATAATTTCCCGGGGAAAGCTTACAGCTAAAAACCCCACTATATTCTATTGTATATTATATAATGGATCATGAAACAATTACATACAAAACTCTCATCACAAGAGCTCTCAGTACATCATCTAATTGTCTCACACTGTCATACAAAAATTGGCAAATCCCTTAGCCAATTTACTGTCTCTAGATAGCATGCCTCCACTACACAATCCCTGCTAAAAGAAATCCTTGAATTGATGCCTTTTTGTCCGCCTTGACTACGCAATCCTCATGGGCACATCCAATGTGTGTGTGCTTACATGTGTGCAAGCAGATAATGTCACAACTGATAGTTTACCTCCCTTTCACCTAGAACTCAACTGGGTCTCGACTAGATCTGACATGCATGCAGCTAATAATAGTAAATCTTTAGTTGCATGTGAGACCACTCATTGTGAATTAATTAATAATTAATTCACTTGATCTCTTACTAGTGTATCTTTAGTTACAACTAGCACAACTGAGTTTAACTCACTTAACTGAGTTAAACTACTTACAACTTGCACAACTCGTGCACCATTGCACTTCCAACTCTGTTACAACCGAATCACTCAGTTACAACTAAAGTCAACCTACATGTCCTACCAACCAACCACTTAACTCGAAATTCACTTTGCTAACTATTTTCAAGTTCTCATTGAGAATAGATTATAGTTTAATGTCCATCTAACTTAAGGGATAATAAAAATAGACATGCGTCTAAAAATATGCATACACCTAAAAATAGCTTGTGGGCCCCACCCTAGTGTAGGTGCTTAATTTTCACTAGGATCAAGAATTTTTCTTGTTGAATCTCAACACTCCCTCTCAACAAGAAAGGGATTATCCTTCACCTCGATCTTGTCTCTATGGTATTCGAATTTGCTCCTTGTGAGCGCCTTCGTTAGAATATCCGCATCCTAATCTTATGTGGGAATGTAATGAAGAAACATAATTTTCCTCTGCAAACAATCTCTAAGATGATGGTACCAGAGAGATATATGCTTGGATCGATCATGAAACACAAGATTAATTGAGATTTTAATGTAAATTTGATTATCACAATGAATCACTATCGGATCCATATGAGAACCAAACAAAACAACCAATATCTTTCTCATCCAAATAGCCTCACATGCAGCTTGACTTACTGCCCTGTATTCTACTTCCGTTGAACTGAGTTCCATGGATCTTTTCTTCCTGTTGTACCAAGAAACAACTATAGATCCAATGTTAAAGATCCCCCTGATGTGTTATTTCTGTTCGTTGGATTTCCAGCCCAATATGTATCAATGAAGCCATGCAACTTCACTCCATCCTTCTGTCTGTACCATCAACCATACTCTGATGTGCCCCTCAGGTATCTCAGGACATGCTTCCCTACCTTCCAAAAGAGCTTGGTAGGCTTAGTCATAGCTTGACTTAGCTGGTTAACCGCATAGCAAATTTCCAGTCTCATGTTCACTAGATATATTAGTGAACCCACTAATTGTCGATAGACAGTAGCATCCACTACCTCTCTAGAAGTAGCATCCTCTTTCCTCCAGTTTCTTGGAAGAGGAGTATCCATGAGCTTGTAGTCCTCCATGTTAAACTTACCTAGTATCTCCTTTGCATACTTTCCTTGAGACACAAAAATTTCACCATCTCGCTGCCATATTTCCAATCCAAGGAAATAATGAAGGATCTCCATATCCTTCATTCTAAACTCCCTTACAAGATCCTCCTTGCATGAGTGTATCAGCTGCTCATCACCAATCAATATTAAATCATCAACATAAAGAGAAATGAATAAAATCTTACCCTCCACCAAAATTTGGTACAGGTTTTCATCTGCTTCACTTTTGGTGAAGCGCAGTCCGGTGAAATAGCTATCTATCTGAGTGTACCAAGCACGGGGAGCTTGCTTCAGCCCATACAATGCTCTTTTGAGTCGTTACACATGCGAATCACTGTTGAAGATCTCGTAACCTTCAGGCTACTCTATGTACACCTTTTCCTCAATGATCCCATTGAGAAACACAATTTTCACATCCATATGATGAATGCGCTAGCCCATCTGTGCTGAGAGTGCAAGGATGGTCCTTATGGAAGAGTTCCTTGTGACAGGTGCAAAGGTATCATCATAATCTATCCCCTCGATCTGTGAGAATCACTAGGCCAAAAATCTAGCCTTGTATTTCTCCACACTCCCATCAACAGCTTGCTTTACCATGTAGATCCATCTCGAACCTACCGCTAATTTATCAATAGGTCTTGGAACAATTTCCCAAGCATTCTTTTTGACAATGGAGTCATACTCCTCCACCTTTGCATCAACCCGAGTGTTATAGGTCAATTTGGGCACCATTCCCAATGACCTGGTTAACTGGACATCATCTCCATGACCAATGAATAGGGTCTATCATCCCTTATCATTTCAATTGCTACAAGCCCTAAGACAAATAACAAGAAAAATCATCCATGACTTCCATTGCAAAGGTTTCCAAGATTTGATGTTTATATTATAACATATGAGAGCTCACCAATGATTCCTCTCAAGGGACTCAGTGCATTTCATATGCAGGTAACCCCACTCAAGGGTGCTTTGCAAAGCACTTCCCGACACTCATAGGTGCGTTGATCACATTGGGAGCGAAATTCTCATTGTTCCGGAATCTCCACTTGGCTAGTGCCTTCTAGAAGAGTTCACATGTATGAAACTTTGAATCCATGTGTCCATTTAACATCTATAAGATTGGGAACATGTCTTGCCTATTATTAGAAAGTCATTGATTGTAAAACTACTTTCAGCTCATCTATAAATTGAGCACAGATCCTAGTGCTTGAGGAGGAATAATTTGAGTAGAGAAATGTTGGTGGAATTTCAATTGAGGAGTTGATTTGATTGACATGCTATTGGAGAGATGTGCATTTTGATGAGGATGGGATGCTCCTGGAGATGGTGATACTAAATCAATCACTGGGTTGCAACCTCCCCTTTTATCCATTAATAAAGATTGTTTCTTACTTTCCCACATATGTATCTATATAAGCTTCTGTCTTTCATATTATGAATTATTATCTGATGTATATTGTTTATGTTTCATTGATTTAACTAAATAACTTGAATATACATCTGTATTATTGCTATCTTTTGTTGTTTAGTGTTCTGTTAGGAATTTGTAATTAGCAAGATTGGCAAATTCCAATCACAGAAACAACATTATTTCAACCACTTTGGGATTCTAGGATCTAGCCCTCCTGAATCCGGAGAGGGATCTCTCCAATAAGTGCAAAGATGGATTTGTCTTTGAAGTTTTGGGTAATGATGTTAGGCTAGTTATGAAGGCCGAGGGTTTTGTTTGCTTTTGGATGGTTGAGCATGAATAAGGCTTGAGTGGAAATTTCTAAATACAAAGAGTTTCAAAGGTGTGAAGTTGCAAGCAAATAGAACAAGCTTTGGCCAAAAAGATAGATAATTGTAGGTTTTAGTCCATTAGCCTATGGATTCATAATAGGGTTTAATTGAAACAATCAGGTTCAATATTGGTCCATGGGGCAAGTCATCTATGTCTAAGGATCTCTTCAAAGTTTGATTTATGGAATGAAAGGAAACAATAAGAAGGGGATTTAAACAGATGAAGACCAAAGAGCAGCCCAAGATCAGGCAAGTACTTCTAAACTAGCCTTCTTTTGACATACACTTAAGAAAGACATAAAATTAATCTAAGATTAGGTAAGTACTTCTAAACTAGGCTGCTTTTGATGCACTTTCAATAGAAAAACATTTTAAAACAAAGGGAAACTTGAAGGTAACTGTTGGAGAAGAAACTAGCGGGCCAGGCTCACCACAAATCCTCTCCTAGCTCTACTCTACTTGGTAAATTTTAAGACAAACACAAAGATAACAAAGAACCCTAAGATCTGGTAAGTGTTTCAACACTAGCCAGCCTTTAACACATTCCAAGGGAAACATTCAGATAGTCTTTGGGGATAAAACTAGGACCAGGGCACACCATATCTTCTTTAGTTCATCTCTACTTAACATATATTGAAAATAACATTTAATAATAATATCCAGCTAAGACAGTAGGAAGAGGGAACGCCAGCATTCCTATGCTTAAACTAAATGAAATCATTCCTAAATAACACAAATTGGAAGAAAACATGTAGATAAATATTTTCAGTCAGAGAAGGGTACTGATATACAGTAAGTCCTAACTCTATGCATGTTGTTCTTTATAAGAGAAGATGAACACAATGAAAATAGAAATAAAATAACAATTTACAATAAGAAATCACATCACCATCGACATAGACCAGGATCCCATAAATCATCTTATATTGATGCTCCAAACCAGTTAAAGCTTTAAGTCCAATGCTTTAGCTTAGCAATCATCTACTAACTTATCTATCCCAAGCAGAGCTCCAAGAGCCAGTGAACACTATTTACAAGTAGGAGTCTCAAGCTCAAGTATATTTCAAAATTCAGCAACCAACCCCTTTCTCATCTTCTCCAGTAGTATTTATAGAAGAATGCGGAGGTGAGGTATGATAAAAGATCTCCAAAGATAATTAATACAGTCTTAATGGCTTCTCGGCCTTTGGGGGGCTCGATGAAGAAGTTTACAGGTGTTCTGTCTGTATTAATGTTTTTCATTTAAGATTAAGCTCAGTGGGAGCTCTTATTGACTTTTGAGGCTCTGTGTTATGTTAAACTAACTCTGCTGATGTTTTGTCATTAAGTTTATTTGCATAATTAACTCTCTGGCTGCTGAGGAAAATATCTGATCTTGATTAATAACTTCGGCCTCTGTTTGAATGCTTTGAGGCACAGGTGGCACTGTGGAAGCTGGGAGGAATCAATTTGCCTCAGATGTGGCGGTGGAGGCCCTTCTGTCTAATAAACACTCATGATTTTCCTTAAACTGTGTTTTGATTTGGAGGATTAAGTTTTTGATAATAAATCTTAGCCGTAATCCCCACAGATCTATCTTCAATCTCTTGTTCTGGTGTGTTCTGCCTTCGACACTGATACTCTTTGATTGTGATTTTATTCACTGTGTCTTTCTGATGTACAATGCTGTGTAGGGCTCGTGAGGCATCAATGCCTTTGAAGCTGATCCTGGGACCCATGGGTTATGGGCCCACACACGCAATCAACATGTTTTAATTAAATTCACACGCCATACCTTAGTTTATCCCCTGATCTCCTTTGAGTTTGATCACCGTTTGATGAGCCAGCCTCAGATCAGACGGCGCATGCCAATATCACGCTGAGCCCACAGTCAATATTTAACGCGCGATGAGGGAATGCTGAGGCAGTATTGTCCCGTCGACGTGGCGGCTTTTCATAGGATTGCTTGCTATTGAGTGGTTTCCTTTCCGTACCAAAAGTGGTGCGATCAAAACTGCTTCTGGCTTTTGAACAGTAAGTGATCGTAGGCTAAACCGGGGTTAACACCCTGCTTCCTATTCACTTCAGTCCACTAAACTCCAGGTTCAAACCTCGGAATTGTGGCTCCATTAACTCATTCCCAGCCTTCGGGTTTCTTTTTAATATAATGGAAAAACCTTTTAATCACCGTTTATCAAATAACATACCCTGGACTTCAAAACTCCCAATAAAACCAAGTTGCATAAACCATTACAGGTGACAAAAGGTGCCCGCTGATGTCAAGGTCTTTGTGACCCAAAATTTTTATCAATTCCGCCCTATAAAGCGTATCGGGTCTGTTTTGGGGCCTGCTGACGTCAGCCCAAGTGTGACTCGAAATTTTTATCAATTTTTCCCTATAAAGCATATCGGGTCCATTTTGGGGCCTGCTGACGTCAACCCAAGTGTGACCCAAAATTTTAATCAAATCTGCACTATAACAATTTCGGGTCTGGATTTCTCGACTATGCAAGCAACCAAACAAGACCCGCTCCAATCAGTTGCTACCATGTGTGTGCTAATGTGTATGCTGACTAGGCATTGGGGACCACCGGTTCTGTGGGATTACTGACTACTATTGTGGTCGTGGGGACTAGGGCGATTGATTGTGGGCCGTCGATCTGCAAATCAGATCAACGGTGGAGATGTTTTGAGAAATGAGCCGGTGGAAAACTCTTCAAACCATTTGAAAAACCTAAAAAATTAATATAAACAAAGGTTTTAGGCACCGGGATGGTTTTATGTATACGAAGTGGATAGGCACCCGACTGCGGGGTCTTGGTCTATATGGAATGATAATAGGCCCGGGGCTTATATAAGAGGGCCAATCAGCATCGGAGTTTTGTTTAAAACACAAACAAATGCGCTCCGTGAGTTGCTCTGACACGATAAGCGCTTAGGACCTTAGCACTTGGTCCTAGCGTCGGGGCACATGGAGGGGAAATGGTCTGGATTTAGCCCAAAGGGGCTTAAACCCATAGTCGAAATACTTGTTTTTTAGGACATTTTCAAGATGTTTATATGGATTTTGGGGGTTTCGGCAGAGTTCAAAAATGAGTTTTAAACATGGAAAATAATTTTCATGAATGGAAGAAGGGGAATCATGAAAAATAGAGGATTTTCATGGAGGAAAAGGGAAGCAAAATGGAGGTTAGTTTTTCAAGTGAGGAAAGGGGAAAAATGGTGATTTTGCAGCAGTTTCTTCTCATGAAATCAGCATAATTCTAGAGTGTAAAATGGGCATAGTAGGGAAGATTTGGACAGAGGCATGAGGCCTTCAAGAGTATTCAAGAGATAACACTTTTTTGCAATAAAATTTGTTCCTTGAAGGCTCCAAAAAAATGATTTAGCCACATTTTCATATAACAAATTTTATAGGTAGCTAACAGTGGCTCCACTTGGGGATGGTGCCTTCTTGAAGGCATCAAGAACTTCAGACTTGCATTCTCTGGGAGGCTGATCAGTGCCTCATCCATTGGGATGCCTTTCTTTCCTTGAATGATCTTCTTTTGCTTTGAAAACATATTAGCAGTCATAAAAAAATGGATCTTTCATCAACAAGCTTTCTACCTACCCAATCCTACAGATCTAACATTTTTTCTTCTTTAGAGTGCACTTGGATTGGCAACTCTTTTACAACATTTTATTCTTTTGAAAGGAGGAAATGTAATCTATTTCTACTCCTTATTTCTCCATGGACTCAGATTAAACATTTGAGCCCGTATGATTCTCTACCTAATCTACTATCTGTTGGGATTAAACTGTCTAACAAATTTTGTTCACTAAATCCTACAACAAAAATTTAAAAACATACAAGTCAGGATTGAACAGTCTAACTTGTTGCTGATCTATGGCATAAAAAACAAGCTGCATATAGATCTTATTTTGTAGAAAATTAGAACAAAATGGAAGGCTTAGGATCTGAAATTTCAAAGCAAAAGCATTTCCTTCATCTCTTTTACAGCTCTGTTTTGACCTTTGTTGAGTTGTTCTTTCCTTTGTCAACTGGTTCAGATTTTGAGCTAATTGGAACCAGATTTACATCTTTTTTGACTCAGAATTTGAAACAGATTTGAGTCATTCTCTTTGGAAACTTAGGTTCAAAGTTTGAGCATGTTTGAACCTTTAATTTCTATCCTAAACTATCTACTGATAAGCCAAGATTAAACAGTTTTGGAAATCGAATTCATTATCCTATCAGCAGAAACTTTAAAACTAATTAGTCAAGATTAGGCTATTTGACTAACTAGAAGTGTGTTCTTTAGGAGTGGCATTTGAGCTTGCACACTTTTAGATTTGTTTCTCTTTTTTGTATGGGGCTGTACCTTTCTTGTTTTTACAACCTACCCTCTTTTCTTTCTTCTATTGTTTTTGTATTTTTGTGTTTTGTATTTTTCTTTGGAGACAAAAATCAACAACTATCTAACTGCTCAAAATTGAGCTATATTGACATTCCTATCTAACCTATTCTAACTTGAAGTATTTACATCTTCATATGATACAAAAGTGCCAATGAAGCCAGTTGAGTAGTGTCATAAAGAAAAAGAAACTATGGCTTCTTGTCAAGGGTATCCATAGTACATTTTGAAGATTAGTCTTCAAAATCAAGACTATCACAAGTGGTGACAGTTTCTCATGCATTTGGCAGTTGCAAAGGATCCATGCTTGATAGTTTGAGCCAGTTGGGGATTCCACACACTTTTCCAAAGGATCAACAAAGAAAGGATGAATATTCTCTTCTTTTTGGTTCTCCATATCTGGTAGATTGTCTGCCTCCAAGACTTCAGCTTTGAGGAGTATATCTTCAGAATGTTGCTTGGAAGTATCATCATCCTTAACCTGCAAAACAACAAGCAATGAAATTTATTTTTTCTCTAAATCTACGCTTACTTCTGATATAAATTCAGGTTCTTTGGACGACAGATTGACATTAGTGAAAAGAGAAGTTTCTTCTTGGAAAGACGGTATATCCACAGTAGGATAGTCTTCTATTTATTTTTCTCTTTCATCTGAACTAGAGGATTCATCATATTTTGCAAGGTTGTCCTCTTGTAGTCTGGGTAGGCTCTGGTTTAGTGGACTGTACTCTGTGAGGAGGTTATTATATTCTTGAGAAGGGGTATGTTCAATTGCTTCCTCTTTTTCAAGAGAAGGCTCCTTGGTTACAACCTGCTCAAAAATTTCTTTGTTTCTTTCCTCCTCATCCTTTGAGATGAAAGTCTGCTGAGTCCCAATCACATGGAAACTATTACTGATGATCTGAAATGAAGCAGAGCAAAGATCCAATGAATCTTCACTCACTTCCAGGCTTTGAAAACTTTCATCATTAGTATCATAAATAGTCTGTACCAGCTCACTACTTCTTTGAAGGAACTGATCTTCCTCCCATAAATATGCTAATGATGGTCTTGCAAGATTAAATTCTGTTTGGGAAGCATCATCACTAGATATATCTAAGTTAGGAAAATCACCAATATAAGTAATAATACCCATAAAACATACTGGGTTATCAGCAGGCTCTTCTTTATTCTTATTTACAAAATAAATCTCTAAATCTGTACGATGGAGTTCTTTATGTGAATGGGCAAGAGTGTTTATTTTGCAAAAAGTTTCAGAGACTGACTGTTTATTAATAGTCTAATCTATCTCTTTTTCTGTCAAAGGGGAAGATGTTTCTATGTTCCTTTGAATATGAGTACAACGGTTCTTTGTCTCTTGCGAAGACTGATTTTGAGGATGGATGTCTTCTTGAGCCTCAGCTATAAGGGATGATGAATCAATATTTGAGTTTTCAGGGATATCTTGAGGAATGTCCATTATTTCTTGTTTGTTTTCTTCCTCAAGTGATTTATCTATTTTCTTATAATTTTTCAATAAGATATTAAACTCATGAATGGTTGTTAAAAGATCTTCAGGATGCATTTCTTCCAAAGCTTCATCATTATCCCTAATGTGTTTGGTGATGTTTTGTGATGGATCATAATATATTGCACCCCATGATAATGATGTAGTGTTTTCTTTATAGTTCTCATAAAACACATATTCAAAGTCCTTTAAAGAAAACAAACTACTAGATCTCAAGCATTCATACCAATCCCTAGCTTTTCCCTCTAATGTTAACATGAACATTTTCATTAGGAAATCTTCATGCCATTCAACTTTTAACCTCCATACATGTATATAAAATTTGATGAGGTGTAATAGAGGGTCATCAAACTTTTCACCTTGAAAAACAGGCAGGTTGTCATCCCAATTCACCTGGGGCATCTTATGTGGAAACCCAGGGATATGATCTCTACTCATTGGGGCATATCTTCGTTGTATCCTTGGAATCATTTTTGTAAATCAAGAAAGAGGTCACTGTGTCTATTCAATCAGTTCAAGGTCTTCTACCAGTGGAGTCATAAAGTCTGTTCAGGATTGTGGAGTCGCCAAGTGGAAGTTTTTAGCTCTTTTTCAGAGGTAAAAGGTTTTATGGTCCACTACCATGTTTATTGGATACCAATCTGAAATATTTTTGGGTTTTCTGAGTTATTTTTCAGCTGTGTGGTTTCTAAGAATGTCCTAACTCTGTTTCAAGACTTAGCTACGGTTATGAGACAAAGACAGTCTACTCTTATGGCTAAGCTGGCTGATTTTTCAAGGTTAGATAAAGCCTTATGAGAAACCTAGGGTTTGCCTAGTTTGTCACTAATTCAAACAAGCTTCATCATGATTACCATTTCTTGGTAGTGCTTGAAAAGGCTGCTTTTTACTCACTAAACAATGTTTGTATGAAATTTTAAGGGGAACTAGAGATTCTGGGTTCGATCCCCAGCGGAGTCGCCAGAAATGTTATGAATCTGTAATTAGCAAGATTGGCAAAGTCCAATCACAGAAGCAACATTATTTCAACCACTTTGGGATTCTAGGATCTAGCCCTCCTGAATCCAGAGAGGGATCTCTCCAATAAGTGAAAAGATGGATTTGTCTTTGAAGTTTTGGTTAATGATGTTAGGCTAGTTATGAAGGTCGAGGGTTTTGTTTATTTTTGGATGGTTGAGCATGAATATGGCTTGAGTGGAAAGTTCTAAATACAAAGAGTTTCAAAGGTGTGAATTTGCAAGCAAATAGAACAAGCTTTGGCCAAGAAGATAGATAATTGTAGGTTTTAGTACATTAGGCTATGGAGTCATAATAGGGTTTAATTGAAACAATCAGGTTCAAGAGTGGTCCATGGGGCAAGTCATCTATGTCTAAGGATCTCTTTAAAGTTTGATTTATGGAATGAAATGAAACAATAAGAAGGGGAATTAAACAGATGAAGAACAAAGAGCAGTCTAAGATCAGGTAAGTACTTCTAAACTAGCCTGCTTTTGACATACACTTAAGAAAGACATAAAAGTAATCTAAGATCAGGTAAGTACTTTTAAACTAGCCTGCTTTTGATGCACTTTCAATAGAAAACATTTTAAAACAAAGGGAAACTTGAAGGCAACTGTTGGAGGAGAAACTAGCGGGTCGGGCTCACCAGAAATCCTCTCCTAGCTCTTCTTTACTTGGTAACTTTCAAGACAAACACAAAGACAACACAGAATGGCCTTAAGATCTGGTAAGTGTTTCAACACTAGCCAGCTTTCAACACATTCCAAGGGAAACATTCAGACAGTCTTTGGGGATAAAACTAGGACCAGGGCACACCATATCTTCCTTAGTTCATCTCTACTTAACATATACTGAAAATAACATTTAAGAATAATATTCAGCTAAGACACTAGGACGAGGGAACGCCAGCATTCCTATGCTTAAACTGAATGAAATCATTCCTAAATAACACGAATTGGAAGAAAACATGTAGATAAAGATTTTCAGTCAGAGAAGGGTATTGATATACAGTAAGTCCTAACTCTATGCATGTTGTTATTTATAAGAGAAGATGAACACAGTGAAAATAGAAATAAAATAACAATTTACAATAAGAAATCACATCACCATCGACATAGACCAGGATCCCATAAAGCAGCTTGTATTGATTCTCCAAACCAGTTACATCTTTAAGTCCAATGCTTTAGCTTAGCAATCATCTACACTTCCCAGACTAACTTATTTATCCCAAGCAGAGCTCCAAGAGCCAGTGAACACTATTTACAAGTAGGAGTCTCAAGCTCAAGTATATTTCAAAATTCAGCAACCAACCCCTTTCTCATCTTCTCCAGTAGTATTTATAGAAGAATGAGGAGGTGAGATATGATAAAAGATCTCCAAAGATAATTAATACAGTCTTAATGGATTCTTAGCCTTTGGGGGGCTCGATGAAGAAGTTTACAGGTGTTATGTCTGTATTAATGTTTTTCATTTAAGATTAAGCTCAGTGGGAGCTCTTATTGACTTTTGAGGCTCTGTGTTATGTTAAAGTAACTCTGCTGATGTTTTGTCATTAAGTTTATTTGCAAAATTAACTCTTTGGCTGCGTTGAGGCAAATATCTAATCTTGACTAATAACTTCAGCCTCTGTTTGAATGCTTTGAAGCACATGTGGCACTATGGAAACTAGGAGGAATCAATTTTCCTTAGATGTGGCGGTGGAGGCCCTTCTGTCTGATAAACACTCATGATTTTCTTTAAACTGTGTTTTAATTTGGAGGATTAGGCTTTTAATAATCAATCTTAGCCGTAATCCCCATAGATTTGTCTTCAATCTCCTGTTCTGGTGCGTTCTGCCTTCGACACTGATACTCTTTGATTGTGATTTTATTCACTGTGTCTTGCTGATGTGCAGTGTTGCGCAGGGCTCGTAAGGCATCAATGCCTTTGAATCTAATCCTGGGACCCGTGGGTTATGGGCCCACACACACAATTGACGGGTTTTAATTAAATTCACACGCCATACCTTAGTTTATCCCCCGAGCTCCTTTAAGTGCGATCACCATTCGATGATCCAGCCTCAGATTGGACGATGCACGTTAATATCGCGCTGAGCCCACAGTCGATATTTAACGCATGATGAGGGAGTGCTGAGGCGGTATTGTCCCGTCGACGTGGTGGATTTTCACAGGATCGCTTGCTATTGAGTGGTTTCCTTTCCGTACCAAAAGCAGTGCAATCAAAACTGCTTCCGGATTTTGAACAGTAAGTGACCATAGGCTAAACCGGGGTTAACACCCTTCTTCCTATTCATTTCGGTCCATTAAACTCCAGGTTCAAACCTCGGAACTATGGCTCCATTAACTCATTCCCAGCCTTCGGGTTTCTTTTTAATATAATGGAAAAACCTTTTAATCACCGTTTATCAAATAACATACCCCAGACTTCAAAACTCCCGATAAAACCAAGATGCATAAACCATTTTGGGTGACCAAAGGTGCCCACTGACGTCAGGGTCTTTCTGACCCAAAATTTTTATCAATTCCGCCCTATAAAGCGTATCGGGTCCATTTTAGGGCCTGCTGACATCAGCCCAAGTGTGACCCGAAATTTTTATCAATTCCACCCTATAAAGCGTATTGGGTCCGTTTTGGGGCCTGCTGACGTCAGCCCAAGTGTGACCCGAAATTTTAATCAAATCCGCCCTATAGCAATTTCGGGTCCGTATTTCTCGACTATGCGAGCAACCAAACAAGACCCGCTCCAATCAGTTGCTGCCGCGTGTGTGCTAATGTGTATGCTAACTAGGCGTTGGGGACCACCGGTTCTGTGGGACTGCTGACTACTGTCATGGCCGTGGGGACCAGGGCGATTGATTGTGGGCCGTTGATCTGCAGATCAGATCGACGGTGGAGAAGTTTTGAGAAATGCGCCAGCGGAAAACTCTTCAAACCATATGAAAAACCTAAAAAATTAATATAAACAAAGGTTTTAGGCGCCATGATGGTTTTATGTATACGAAGTGTATAGGCACCTGACTGCGGGGCCTTGGTCTATATGGAATGATAATAGGCTCGGGGCTTATATAAGAGGGCCAATCGGCATCGGAGTTTTGTTTAAAACAAAAACAAATGCGCTCCGTGAGTTGCTCCGACGCGATAAGCGCTCAGGACCTTAGCACTTGGTTCTAGTGCTGGGGCACATGGAGGGGAAATGGTTTGGATTTAGCCCAAAGGGGCTTAAACCCATAGTCGAAATACTTGTTTTTTAGGACATTTTCAAGATGTTTTGAAGGATTTTGAGGTTTTCGGCAGAGTTCAAAAATGAGTTTTAAACATGGAAAATGAATTTCATGAATGGAAGAAGGGGAATCATGAAAAATAGAGGATTTTCATGGAGGAAAAGGGAAGCAAAATGGAGGTTAGTTTTTCAAGTGAGGAAAGGGGAAAAAAGGTGATTTTGCAGCAGTTTCTTCTCATGAAATCAGCATAATTCCAGAGTGTAAAATGGGCACAGTGGGGAAGATTTGGACAGAGGCATGAGGCCTTCAAGAGTCTTCAAGAGATAACACTTTTTTGCAACAAAATTTGTTCCTTGAAGGCTCCAAAAAAACGAATTAGCCACCTTTTCATATAACAAATTTTATAGGTGGCTAACAGTGGCTCCACTTGGGGATGGTGCCTTCTTGAAGGCATCAAGAACTTCAGACTTGCATTCTCTGGGACGCTGATCAGTGCCTCATCCATTGGGATGCCTTTCTTTCCTTGAATGATCTTCTTTTGCTTTGAAAACATATTAGCAGTCATAAAAAAATGGATCTTTCATCAACAAGCTTTCTACCTACCCAATCCTACAGATCTAACATTTTTTCTTCTTTAGAGTGCACTTGGATTGGCAACTCTTTTACAACATTTTATTCTTTTGAAAGGAGGAAATGTAATCTATTTCTACTCCTTATTTCTCCATGGACTCAGATTAAACAGTTGAGCCCATATGATTCTCTACCTAATCTACTATCTGTTGGGATTAAACTGTCCAACAGATTTTGTTCACTAAATCCTACAACAAAAATTTAAAAACATACAAGTCAGGATAGAACAATCTAACTTGTTGCTGATCTATGGCATAAAAAACAAGTTGAATATAGATCTTATTTTGCAGAAAATTAAAACAAAATAGAATGCTTAGGATCTGAAATTTCAAAGCATTTCCTTCATCTCTTTTACAGCTTTGTTTTGACCTTTGTTGAGCTGTTCTTTCCTTTGTCAACTAGTTAAGATTTTGAGCTAATTGGAACCAGATTTACATCTTTTTTGACTCAGAATTTGAAACAGATTTGAGTCATTCTCTTTGGAAACTTAGGTTCAGAGTTTGAGCATGTTTGAACCTTTAATTTCTATCCTAAACTATCTATTGATAAGCCAAGATTAAACAGTTTGGCAAATCAAATTCACTATCCTATCAGCAGAAAATTTAAAACTAATTAGTCAAGATTAAGCTGTTTGACTAACTAGAAGTGTGTTCTTTAGGAGTGGCATTTGAGCTTGCACACTTTCATATTTGTTTCTCTTTTTGTATGGGTTTGTACCTTTCTTGTTTTTACAACCTGCCCTCTTTTCTTTCTTCTATTGTTTTTGTATTTTTGTGTTTTTTATTTTTCTTTGGAGACAAAAATCAACAACTATCTAACTGCTCAAAACTGAGCTATATAGACATTCCTATCTAACCTATTCTAACTTGAAGTATTTACATCTTCATATGATACAAAAGTGCCAATGTAGCCAGTTGAGTAGTGTCATAAAGAAAAAGAACTATGGCTGCTTGTCAAGGGTATCCATAGTAAATTTTGAAGATTAGTCTTCAAAACCAATACTATCACAGGTGGTGACAGTTTCTCATGCATTTGGCTCTTGCAAAGGATCCATGCTTGATATTTTGAGCCAGTTGGGGATTCCACACACTTTTCCAAAGGATCAACAAAGAAAGGATGAAGATTCCCTTCTTTTTGGTTCTCCATATCTGGTAGATTGTCTGCTTCCAAGACTTCATCTTTGAGGAGTATATATTTAGAATGTTGCTTGGAAGTATCATCATCTTTAACCTGCAAAACAACAAGCAATGAAATTTCTTTTTTCTCTAAATCTATGCTTACTTCTGATATAAATTCAGGTTCTTTGGATGACAGATTGACATTAGTCAAAAGAGAAGTTTCTTCTTGGAAAGACTGTATATCCACAGTAGGATATTCTTCTATTTGTTTTTCTCTTTCATCTTCCCCATCATCTGAACTAGAGGATTCATCATATTTTGCAGGGTTGTCCTCTTGTAGTCCAGGTAGGCTCTGGTTTAGTGGACTGTACTCTGTGAGGAGGTTATTATATTCTTGAGCAGGGGTATGTTCAATTGCTTCCTCTTTTTCAAGAGAAGGCTCCTTGGTTACAACCTGCTCAAAAATTTCTTTGTTTCTTTCCTCCTCATCCTTTGAGTTGAAAGTCTGTTGAGTCCCAATCACATGGAAACTATTACTGATGATCTGAAATGAAGTAGAGAAAAGATCCAATGAATCTTCACTCACTTCCAGGCTTTGAAAACTTTCATCATTAGTATCATAAATAGTCTGTACCGGCTCATTACTTCTTTGAAGGAACTGATCTTCCTCCCATAAATCTGCTAATGATGGTCCTGCAAGATTAACTTCTGTTTGGGAAGCATCATCACTAGATATATCTAAGTTAGGAAAATCACCAATATAAGTAATAATACCAATAAAACATATTGGGTTATCAGCAGGCTCTTCTTTATTCTTATTTACAAAAGAAATCTCTAAATCTGTACGACAGAGTTCTTTATGTGAATGGGCAAGAGTGTTTGTTTTGCAAAAAGTTTCAGAGACTGACTGTTTATTAATAGTCTGATCTATCTCTTTTTCTATCAAAGGGGAAGATGTTTCTATGTTCCTTTGAATAGGAGTACAGTAGTTCTCTGTCTCTTGCGAAGACTGATTTTGAGGCTGTATGTCTTCTTGAGCCTCAGCTATAAGGGATGATGAATCAATATTTGAGTTTTCAGGGATATCTTGAGGAATGTCCATTATTTCTTGTTTGTTTTCTTCCTCAAGTGATTTATCTATTTTCTTATAATTTTTCAATAAGATATTAAACTCATGAATGGATGTTAAAAGATCTTCAGGATGCATTTCTCCCAAAGCTTCATCATTGTCCCTAATGTGTTTGGTGATCTTTTGTGATGGATCATAATATATTGCACCCCGTGATAATGATGTAGTGTTTTCTTTATAGTTCTCATAAAACACATATTCAAATTCATTTAAAGAAAACAAACTACTATCTCTCAAGCATTCATACGAATCCCTAGCTTTTCCCTCCAATGTTAACATGAACATTTTCATTAGGCAATCTTCATGCCATTCAAATTTTAACCTCCATACATGTATATGAAATTTGATGAGGTGTAATAGAGGGTCATCAAACTTCACCTTGAAAAATAGGCAGGTTTTCATCCCAATTCACTTGGGCCATCTTATGTGGAAACCCAAGGATATGATCTCTACTCATTGGGGCATATCTTCGTTGTATCCTTGGAATCATTTTTGTAAATCAAGAAAGAGGTCACTGTGTCTGTTCAATCAGTTCAAGGTCTTCTACCAGTGGAGTCATAAAGTCTGTTCAGTATTGTGGAGTCGCCAAGTGGAATTTTTTAGCTCTTTTTCAGAGGTACAAGGTTTTATGGTCCACTACAATGTTTATTGGATACCAATCTGAAATATTTTTGGGTTTTCTGAGATATTTTTCAACTGTGTGGTTTCTAAGAATGCCCTAACTCTGTTTCAAAACTTAGCTACGGTTATGAGACAAAGACAGTCTAATATTATGGCTAAGCTGGCTGATTTTTCAAGGTTAGATAAAGCCTTATGAGAATCCTAGGGTTTGCCTAGTTTGTCACTGATTCAAACAAGCTTCATCATGATTACCATTTCTTGGTAGTGCTTGAAAAGGCTGCTTTTTACTCACTAAACAATATTTGTATGAAATTTTAAGGGGAACCAGAGATTCTGGGTTCGATCCCCAGTGGAGTCGCCAGAAATGTTAGGAATCTGTAATTACCAAGATTGGCAAAGTCCAATCACAGAAACAACATTATTTCAACCACTTTGGGATTCTAGGATCTAGCCCTCCTGAATCCGGAGAGGGATCTCTCCAATAAGTGAAAAGATGGATTTGTCTTTGAAGTTTTAGGTAATGATGTTAGGCTAGTTATGAAGGCCGAGGGTTTTGTTTGTTTTTGGATGGTTGAGCATGACTATGGCTTGAGTGGAAAGTTCTAAATACAAAGAGTGTCAAAGGTGTGAATTTGCAAGCAAATAGAACAAGCTTTGGCCAAAAAGATAGATAATTGCAGGTTTTAGTCCATTAGGCTATGTGTTAGGGTCCCGTGATTTGGCTAATTGGAAATCCAAATGACAGTGTAACATCAAACCAATATTTGGAGCCCAAGGACCTAGCCTTCCTAGACTCAGAGAGGGCTCTATCTATTTGTGTAAGGGAAATCTGTGTGTTTTCTTATTGTGTTATGATTTTAGGCTAGTTATGAAGTAGATTTTTGGTTTTGGTTTTTAGGTTGTGAGGGATGAAACTGATCAAAGATATAAGATAGGTAAAAAGATGTCAGATCAACTGGGCTATGGGGTCGAAAAGGTCAAGAAAGCTATCAGATGGTGATACAAGGTTGTTGAAGGGCCGATTTGATTCGAGGTAAAATGGATCTTTGGGAAAAATGGAGTAAGATGGACATCAAGTTTGTGAATAACAAAGGATTTCAAGCAAAAATAGTTTAAAAGCTGACATAAACATGGTAGGGAAAACCATTAATCATGAGAAAATGTAACTTTAAGCTAATCAATGCATAGAAATAAATATTCAAGCCATGCATAGAGATATATAACTCTCTAACTTGAGGAAATGGCTATCAGACTTTGGGGAAAAAACATTTAAGACAGAAAAGCAACTCAAATCACTATGTCGGAATGCCTAAACATAGTACTTCAAGCTATTGGGCACTTTGAAAACAAGATTGCATAGTCTTAGACAAAGGGCAAGATCAGAACAAGACCTCCTTGGTTCAACAAATGACAATCTAATCAGTCAAAGAGAAGTTTCATAGATGGAGCTATGGCTAGCCATGAGTAAGTAGGGCATACCGTAAATCATATTTAGCAAGCATAAAACCATTAATGAAACAAGAAAACAGTATTCTTAAGTTATTAAAGAGCAATCAAGAATTCTTTAATGTGATTAAGAATGAAGAAAACATGGAAGTTATGAAGAAACATGAAATTTGAGGTGCCTCCAAGGGCATGTCTCAAATTTTTTCTCTGTTGTCCTATAGCAAGCAAGAACATGGATTTATGAATGAAAACTAGGAAACAAAACAAAGAGAGAGACACTATACCATTCTACCAAGTCATGGAATTCAACAACAATCCTCTTTCATCATCCAAGAACATCCAAGAGACTATCCAAAAGCATGAGAGAAGTATTTCTTCCAAAGCTTATATGACCATATATTGCTTCTATTCATCAATTTCAGCCTTTTTTACAATGAAATCCTTTGGAATATATAGGCCAAAGTGAGGAAAACCTCTTAGTTCAACTTGCAATCTCATTGGCCTATCCAAAATATCTTATTTTGTCCTTGAGGCTTTGCAAAGCCCAAGGCACAAAATATCTCATAAAATATCTAAAAAATGCTAAAAGAGGGAAATAAATTGACTTTTCATAACTTCTCATGTACAAAAATAGCTAAACGCACATGAGGAAAAATCAGTTTTGAAACGTTCAATTTTTACAAAAATACTCAAAAAATACATCA
The DNA here is from genome assembly GCA_034641835.2 of Pinus albicaulis. NCBI lineage: Eukaryota > Viridiplantae > Streptophyta > Pinopsida > Pinales > Pinaceae > Pinus > Pinus albicaulis. Next base: position 96,435 of record MU968496.1, read on the forward strand.
GCAAAAGGTCCCCTGACTTTCCGACAACTTTGAGAAGCCTTCCCAATGTTGAAATCAGGCTCATGATAGCTCGTTGGAAAGCTATGAGTGTCTACTTTTTGAAAATGTTTAGGTTTCTCCAAAATAACCACTAGAATTTCTCCAAAAAAAGGCTTGTGTGTAAAAACCCAAAAAATAAGCCTTGCTGATAAACAAGGCAGAGTGTAGAAAAAGCGAGTGTTTTTCGCCATTTTGCGGGAGCAAATGATGTTCAAATGTTTTGAAAATCACTGAGTATGTGCTCATGAAATTATGGCATCCAATGATACCATTTTCATCCTTTGATGATGCTCCAAACTGAAATGGTGATGCCCATGAGGTTTGGCTAAAAACCCAAAAATGACAAAAAACCAAAATATGTCGAATTTCGCCCAAACTTGGCAAGCATGACCCTCAAGGGTTTTCAGCAACATGTTGTGAAGCAGAGGCCAAAATTTGGAGCTTTGAGGTGTCTTTCCCCAATTTTGGTGCTGAGCGCTTCCCTTTAGCCTCCTTGAGTTTTTCTTGAGCAACCTTCAAATTCCACCGAGCAAACTGATTGAGCTTTTTATAATGCCCAGTCATCCTCCGTTGAAGGTCCAAGTCCCTGTTTTCCTTCTCCAATTTATTCTCCAAGTGATTATTAACTCTCTCAAGCCATGCTTCCTGATTGTTCTCTATCTCTTGTTCGAACAATGCAGTGAGAGGGGTAGATTGGAGAAGGGCATCTTCTTCTTCTTTTTGTTTCTCAAGGGCCCTTTTTAACCCCATGGTTCTTGGCCTCTTTTGCCTAGGCTGATCTTCGCCTTCACTTTCATCTAACTCACCCATGATTTCTTCCAACCTCACTTGTGCTTTGGAGGCCTCCTTCTTGTATTTGATTGCCCGTGTCTCATAAACATCCATATGGACACTCATTTGCTTGTTTTGAACTTGCAAAAAGTGATTGAAGTTCCTAGCTCTATGAAGATCAGCCCTCAAGGCATCAATTTGGCTTTCTCTATGGATCAAGATATTTTCTAGGATCCGGGCTTCATTATCACTATTATCACTTTGGATTTGGATGATGTTGAATTCCATTTCTTATTCATGACTGCTTTCTTCCTTGCCCTTCCCTTTGCTTTGGGTGGCTCTTCTAGTACTCCTCCTCTTGGGCAATTCGACCATGGGTTTCTTGGGAAATTTTCCCTTGCTTTGGAGGGCCCTAGTCACATTTGGAGTTACAACTCTAGGCACCCTTTTCTTTGTTGTCCAGGGCTTGGCAACTTTCGAAGAAGAGAGCATGGCCTCTTGCCTAGGAGAGGCAGCTAGCACATGCTCCATGGGCTCTTTACCCTTGTCACTTTGCCCTTCATTTTTTCCAATGTCTTAGATCTCTTCATGGATGCCCAGGCTGTATTTTTTCATCTCCCTTTGAGGGTTTTCCTCCTCACTGTTTTGCATATGTTTATCATGCTGCCCCTCTTCTTCTTGAGGTTGTTGTTCCTTTTTATGAGGTTGCTATCCCTCATCCTGTAGTTGCTATGTATCATGCTGTGGCTATTGTGTAACATGCTATGGCTGTTGTGTAACATGCTATGGCTGCCCTTGTTCAACATCTTTTGGCTGCCCCTGTTTATCACCTTCATGCTGCTCCTGTTCAGCACCTTCATGCCCTTGTTGTTCTGTCCCACTATGATGCTGCTCATCAACACTTTCCTCTTCCTACTCATGTCCTTCTTCCTCATCATGGTCATGCTCTTCTCCCTCTTCCTACTCCTTTGTTTGTTTTATAGTAAACGAGCTTCTTGGGAATAGGTTTGCTAAAAGAAGGCGAAGGGTGGTGTGTAGGAGGTGTAGGAGATATATGAACTGGAGGGACAGTGGAAAAATCCAAATGGGTGATGAAAGTATCCCAAGAGACCTCCCTCTTTTCAAGCTGATGAAGAATGATGACTTTGATGAGAGAGTGATGGAAGAGGTAGGTTGTTTGTTGTGAAGGAGGCTTCTTCTGAACAGTGGAGGCCATTTTCTCAATGCTCCTGTGTAAGAAGAATGGAAGATTTAGCAACTTGGCCCTTGTGAAATGCATGAGCAGTCGAATGTGATAGGCATAGACTCAGGAGAATCTTCCCTCACAAGTGAAGTATTTCATGATGATCTTCATGAGAGGGGCGTAGCTAGTCAAAAGATATGAGAAAGGGAAAATAGAATGACATGAATCTTTGTGCTCAGGCTTTAGAAAGGGCTTGTATTCTTCTGAGTCCAGGTGGCTTTGTTTAAACCACTTCTCCCCAATACAAGGGATTTTAGTGGCCTTGGAGATGGACCTTGGAGAGAATTTGAATTCTAGGCCTGCCAACTGGAAATGCTTGTCTTGAAACCTCAAAGTGCAAAGATATGTCAAAGGAGAAAAGCTCTTCACCTCTTGCACCCTTTGACAAAAATCTAAACACCCAACCTCATGGAAATTGAACAAGACTGATGGGTGGGCATTCACTTCTTCAGTGGAAACAGGCTCAAATCTCTTATGCAAGCCACTCCTACTATCCTGCCTGGGAGGCATCTTGTTTTGAATGCTCTCTGCAACACCAAGCTGCCTCAAATGGCTTTTGAAGTTCTTTTTCAAACACAACTTTGTCCTCTTTATCAGTCACTGTTTGACCAAGGCAAATTTGACTCAAATGTTGTGTGAAAAGGTTCTCTAATACCGACTCCCCGCTCCTTACAAATCATTGTTTGTCTCCCTTTGTATGCCAATCAACAAATAGTTATAATAACAAGCACACAGTCAAATAAAAATGTACATACAATCAAGTGATTTCTATGTTTGGGTAAGGTCACAAAGCTCTTTGTGTTTTGGTGTGAGCAAGATATCCTTGTAGAAAACAAAACACCCCTCCAATCAAAAACACTTCTCTTTGTATTTCACTGTCTCATATGCACAGGTAGACAAGACACCTTCTAATTGAATTAACAGCTTCACTCACTAAATTATGTTTCATGGATCAAAGGAGGCATTGGTTTTTCTTTTTTCCATAGAGAGAAAACCTTTGAAAGTGACAAAGTCATTCATGCATGATCATTGTTGTTAGATTAGGCTCACTGTTTCAACCTCGGAACACTGTGTTTTCCTTTCAAAAACTGCTTCACCTTCTAACACTATTTTGAGGGCAGTTTTTAGGCTTTTTGACATCAATATAAACACACCACTTTCACTATGTCAATGTTGGGCAATCATAGCCATAGCAATCTCGGATCTTAAACATAACATTCAACCCTCCTTAAAACTGTTTTCTCCACTACATATAGCTGACAGAGCTTATGGTTTATCACAGTCTTGAGGGTAGCTTTAGGCTCTTTGAAACAAAAATGACCACTCCACTTTCATCCCACTGTAACAATCTTCGTCAAACTATTTACCCAAAACACCTTGATTTATACCAAAGATCTTCATTTTTTCAATCACCATCTAGCAGCTCGAATATATCAAGGATGAAAATGAGAATACCTTGGAGATGGAAGGCAACCTTTGTTGAAGAGCTTGAGCAGCTTTCAGAGCTTTTTGGAGGCGTTTTAACTGTGCGAACCCGCGCAGCACGTTCAAAAGGGTAAGCGTCACGCAGCAGACAAGGTGTTGGGTCAATGGTCGCGGTCGTGACCGGCGCCTACAGGCGCACCGCACGCCGCCACAGGCACACCGCGCAGACGTTATAGCGCCATGTAAATTTACTCCTGAATGCACCGTGCGTTTTTCCAGGTGCGCCACGCAGTCTAAAAACCTTAAACTCTGTGATTTTTCTCAAGAATTTCTTGTTTTGTTCGGGGAGAAGCCTAGGGGAGTATTGCTCGTGCTTTTGAATTGCAAAATAGATCTTGGCAATGGTCCTTAACTCCTTTTGAAGGTGAACAAGTCAGAGTCCCTTTGTGGTTACTTTGTGAGGGTTTTGAAAGTCCCTTTTGAAAAAGGAGTTTGTTGTGAAACAACAAATGAAACCCAACCATTATCTTTTATGATTTTTCAAAATAAAACAAACCCAAAATCGACCAGGCCTGTTTGAAGTACTGTGGATGACTGTTTTTGGAGGTCTTTATACATGTGACCTTTTTTCATCGTGAGAAAGCCACTTTGAAGGCTAATCATCACTCAGTGTTTTTCTTATTGAAAAGGAAACTCAATGATTTGTGAAGCATCTTTTCCCCTACTTGCAAGGAGATAACTTATCTTAATTTGACAATTTCTACTCCTGCTGCTTTAAAGGTGATAATGCTCACTGTGGAGCTAATCGAACTGTTAGGTGCTTTCTGAGCTTCTATTTTGACTGTGGGTGCAAAAACTCATTTGAAACTGTAAGTGAAAAACCTGTTTACAAGAGGTCTCCATCACCAAATCCATTAACTATCCTTAGATTGAAAAAATAATCCAGTTTTCAACTTTATGGAGATAAAACAGGGGATGATGAACTAGAGTTGAAAAGTGAACAAGGGAAGGCTGTCCCTTTGTTCTTCTGTAAAGAAGGTTTGCAAGAAACATGGATTTTCATTCATTTCACCCCTTTTGAGAGCAATCCTTTTTGAAAACTTTGCCACCTGCAATAATTTCTTTTCATCCTCAAACAATGGTGAGTCCTTTTACTTTGTTTATGAAGGAGGCTTACTTTGACAAATGCCTGGTTTCCTTTCAACCTCTGTTTTAACCAAATGAAGAATGTTTGATGAACATACTGATAGTATTTTCCTTTATACTTGATGGCAAAAGTCAGTTTGAGACCAAGATTGTTTGACTCCTTTTGCCATCTGCTTAACAATATTTCTTCACTGATAATCAACCCATTAGCTTCACATAGTAATTCAATAACAGTGAAACTCATGTAAACAATTTTTAAAAAACACCACTTCTTTTCCTCTGCCTTTAACATCATTTTTATTCAGAGACCTTCAATTTTCCTCCACTGTACCTAAAATTTGTCTCTCAGTCAATGAAAAAACCTAAAATCAATCACTGTCCCTGGCCCTCTGCTTATAGATGAAGGAGGCGCTTATCACAGTGCCTTTAACCCTCTGCTTATAAAATGAAGGAATTTTTCTCAATCTTCAACCCTCTGCTTATAAAATGAAGGAGGTTTTCTCAATCTTCAACCCTCTACTTATAAAATGAAGGAGGTTTTTCTCAGTGATGCCATTTCATCAGCTTTTAACAGTGTTATTTTTCCTTTCACTGCCTTTTCATGCTTGAGCAAATGAAGAATGACAAATTGATAATAGTCAAGATGGGCACTTCTATGAGACATGTAATTATGCTTTTCAAATATCTCTGTGCCTCTTTAGACATCAGAAATAGTTTGGCTAGTATTTGCAAAGCACTTCTTGTCATTCATAATTTACTAACCTTTGACTGTGATCGCAGGAGCTTAATGAAACAACTCTCTGCCTTGTAGCTACATCCCAGGCTCAAAATCACATGAGATGAAGTTTTCTTCTCATATTGAGCCAAATACTGTCTTCTGGGATGCTGGTAGACTTTTTCTCTTGAAATATCCATTGAAACACTGTAAAACCACCTAATCTCAGTTTGACCTAGGGCATGTGCATTGCTGAGACTTTAGGGCTTGTCAGTGGCGCGACTTAAGGGTGTAACCAACTTTATTTGTAGAATGGGAAGGTCTGTTATGACTGGTCTGTAGCAAATAGAGTTTCTTTGGCTTTAGGATAGTTTTCGAAGGGATAAATGCCTAAAGCGCCACTATCTAACTTAGGGGAGACTTCTTTGGACATATTTGGATTGTTTTCTTTGGAGATAATGGACAAGCTAGTATGGATGAGACTAGATAGGGCTTGATAATGAGGTTTCATCTCGTCATGGGCGGATTGAAAAGGTAGGAGAGCAAAAAATGTTTATGGTTGTTTTCCAGCTGGAAAATTTGACAATTTTTTAGATCGGCTGCTAGAAAACTTGGCTGTTACAACTAGTCATCACCAACAAGTGAAAAATACTGATGACTAACAGTGGCTCCATTTGGGGAGGGCAGCTCCTTTTCACGAGGTGTCCAGAATTTCAAATCTTTGGCTTATGAAGACCAGTGCCTTATCCATTGGCACAAATTTCATTCTTCCTTGATGTTATTTCTGAAAATTGACAGCATGATTAGCATCAATGATATTTCTACCTACCCCACTATCTTTCCTAACATTTTTTTCTTCCTTTGGGTGCATTTGGACTAGCAACCCTTTGACAATATTTTTTTTTTTTTTGAAAAATGAACCTATCTAGTTCTACACTTATATCTGCCAGGAGTTCAGATTAAGTTGATGAACTCCTTCATTGCTCTATCTATGCTAGATCAACTGTCAAGGTTAAGCTGTTTGACAGGATTTTGTTCTCTAATCTAAACATGAAATTGAAAAATGATCAAATCAAGGTTATACAGTCTGATTTTTCATGTACTTGCGGCATGAAAGACAAGCTGCACAAAAATATTATTTTGCATAAAATGGAAACTAGGAAAAATGGGGCTAGGATGCACAATCTGTTTTTCATCCCTACTTCCCTCTTTGGTTCTGTTTTGAGCATGTGGAACCAGTATCTTTCCTAATCTACTCTCTTTGATAAGTCAAGCTTACACAATGTTGACCATATTTTCCACTCACTAACTTATAAGCAAATAAATTCAAAACATGTTCAACTATGATTAGGCTAGATAACTGAACAAGACATTTGAGCACTAGTAGCGGCATTTAGGCTTGCGCGCTTTCTGAATGACTATTTTTTGAACATGGGGCCTTCTTTCTATTTTTCAAACTGCCCTCTTTTTCTATTTTTCTATTGTTTTTAAATTTTCTATTTTTATCTATTTTTCAAACAATGGTATATACAATGATTGAAAATGTTTTAAACTCAGAAATCTTGGAAATGGCAAAACTTAAGCATCTTATCCTCATAAGGATCTCCTACCACTCTTGGTCCACTCAGCTCTTGAAAAGAGAAATTTGGAAAATTTTCTCTTTCAAGCATGACATAAGGATTCATGCATGAATCTCTGAAAAAACCCGTATCTTCCCGTTGTACCTATTGATACCTCTGATTTCCACTCCTTCCTTTACTGTACATCTTTTTCAATTAATGCATATATTCTTTGTCATTCTTGAAATATATAATGACATCATCAAGGTATGTCAACATGCAGAAATTTAGGACTGGAAACATGGCTTTTAGGAGCATATTTTTTATATCTGGTGGTTTTGCAGTTCTGAATTTGAAACTGGAACTACTTCCAGCATACTGGAAAAAATATTTGAGCTGTCTACTTTGCAATGGAATCAATTGGCTATACCCTGAAACATCATCTTGCAAAGACATATGATTAAAAGCACTTATCATCAGTATATCATGGTCTTGGGTAGGAAGAATAAAATTTCTGTCACCAGGATGTGTATTAGTGTTTCTGAAATCAATACAAATCCTATGACCAGCTATTTTATCTTTGACTATTACTGCTTGGTTTAGATTTTTGTATTTTATTTTTTCGAAGTTGTTTCTTGGAGTGATGGTAGTGGCATATTGTTTCTCACTGTTTTCTCTGTATGAAGTAGTATTTTGAATGAGATTTCCAATTCTAGTAGTTCTAAGTCTTTGGTGGAGTGACAGGATGTTAGCCAGTTCAAGTAACTCAGGTGTATTCGGACTGCAGTCATCATCTCCTCTCATAAGAAGTTTATCAGGCATTTTTTCTGGATTTTGAGTTGTTATGGCTACAGTCAAGGTTTCATTTGCAGTGATAGAGTTATGTGATGGTAAATCCTTGAGGTATGGTAAGAACATTAAGCTTCCCTGCTCCTGAGTTCCGAAGAGGTTTTTGATATGTAAGTCTTCTAATGCCTTTGTTCTGAAAAAAGTTTCCTAATGTTGCTACTGATGTTTGACTAAGGTTTGAGCAATTCACTTGATAGTACATAATGGTTTGTGCTTCTTTCTCTATTCCTATTTCAAAAGGAACACACTTACTTTCCTCAAGACATAGTTGTTCATGATCATGATAGTTTTGAGTGTCCAGTTCATCATAGAGAACTAGGGGCAGCTGATGTGGTGGGTCTAAGTATATTTTAAATCCTTCTGATTGTTCTTCAATGCCCTCATCAGTGTCTATAATGAAAGAGTTCATATCGGAATGCAAGGAATACATCGGGATGTTATCTGGCCTCTCTTAATGGCTACTGATCATGTATTTCATGTGTGATTCTTGATAGAGTATTCTAGTTTGGTCAAACACAGGAATAGTGGCATAGGACATATCAAGTTTAATATTTTCTTGAAGCTTGGCCCCCAAGATCTAGATAAAAGCATTCCATACTTGGGAGGGATGTCTGCTACCACTATGTCCATGATCAGATGTTTTGCAGGTACTTGGGCCAAATTGAAACAAAGATCTTTGATCAAGCCTGAGACATTTGACTCTACTAGAATCAAATGAATATAAGTCTTTGTATGGTCTTGTGATTTCTAGGCCTAATCTTTCCATTACAACCTTCGGCATAAGATTATGCGAGGCACCGGAGTCTAGCATGGCATTGTGAAGGATTTGGTCATGGATATTCAGACTGATGTAAAAGGGAAGAGTGGTTCCTTCTTGGAATTTTCCTTCTATTTTCGGACCAAACAACACTTCAGGAGTGTCATCAGCTAGATTAAGGGTGTTCACATCATTTCCTATATTCAGGACTTTTAACACTTGGGATTTATAAGACCCTTGGGCGATAATTTCAGTGAGAGGCTTGGTAATCTTTATTTTGGTGATTTCTCCTTCAAAACTAAAAGGTACTTGTAGTTTAGATAGGTTCACTTTAGCTTTTTCAGCCATGACTTTCTCTATGTTCTGAGTTTGTTGGCTTTGTTTTGGGATTTTGTTTGTCACAGCCACCTTAGGAATCTTTGTGGAAGTACTGGGAGTATTTGAGCCAAGACTTGTTTGGGTAACTTTATCTTTGTTTTGGTCATTTTTCCTGACCATGATTTTGTTGCTGTCTGCTGCTTTTTTAAGGATGGTATCAGGGGTTTTAGCAGTGTCTGAGCTATCTTTCTTGGAGTTGTCTTGGTTTTTTCTGCTTCTAAGGTCATACTGCCTGTGAGCTTCTACTATGGCATTCTGAAAATCTATGGCAGGATCCTCGGGATCTTCATAGTTGGTTTCATCCTGATTCGAAGAGAAGAATGCTTGTTCTTCTTCTGTGAGGTACACCTCACTCTCATTATCAGACCCTATGAGGTTCAAATGATTTTCATCAATGGGTTTTGTTTCCCTATCATCTTCTTCCACATAATTTTCATTAAATGGTGGCCTAATTTGTTGGTCATTTTCCCTTGGTTTGTTTTGAGTTTGTTCACTCCTAAAATTCTGGTTCTGGTTTCTGTTTGGAGGGTTTGGCTAGTTTTCCCTAAGAGGGTTCTTTTCACTTATCTTTTCCCAGATTTTGGCCATGGACCTAACCAAGTCATCTATTCTAGGATCTAAGGAAGGGGCTGAAGTGGAGACCTCATCCTGGTATGTGACTTTCCTTTCTGATCTAGTCCTTTCTCTTTTTTCTGCTAAGTTGGCTTCTGCCCTTATGGCTACTTTTTGCATTTCCTCTAAGGTAAGGAGGTCCTTGTCTCTTAGTTGATAAATCATGTCTGGGTCAAAACCCTCGGGGAACTTTGCCAAGGCTGAACCAAGTGGGGGTTTGAAGTGAGGTGGGAGGGCGTTATACACACTGTTGAACCTAGTGCAGTATCCCTGGAAACTTTCCCCATTTTCCCGTTTTAGATTGTTATACTCTGACAGGATTTGAATGGGGTTCTTTTGGATTTCCCACTTGTTTATGAAGTTTTGGTAGAGTTCTGGTGTTAGCCACCTATATTTTCTCCATTATATCAGCTGGTGGCTAAATATTCTTTGCATCCTTCATGAAACAAATTCAATCCTGAAGTTGTTGGTGCTTGAAGTCTGTTGGAAAAACCATAAACTGCTGGTTAGATCTTCATACATTTCCTTCTCCCAGCCTCTGATATTCCATAAAAATCCAAATCAAAAATTGCTGCATCCTCCTCCTTTTTCCCCTCCCTTGCTTCCATCTTTCCTTCATTCTTCAGTTTCCTTTCATTCATAAAAACCCCACCAAACCATGTGTTATCCCTCATCCCTCCGTTAATTTCTTTCCCCAAGGTTAAAAAAAACCCATTTTTAGCCTTATCGGAATTATACTTCTCTCCGAAATTCTTTGGAAAACCATAGAAAAACATATGTTTCTATGCGTTAGGCTTAAACCCCTTAGGCTAAGCCCCTTGTCGTTTCTTCCTCCACCTGCCCGAGCGCCACGACCGACCGCTCAAGTCCAGAGGCGCTAAACCAAAGCGTGGTCCCCACTCCGCCCTTTTCCTTTGAAACGTTCAAAAAACCCATCTTTTATAAGGTTTTGGTGTGAAATATGAAACCACGTATTTTATTACCCCGAGTCTTCCCAGCCGTCAATCTGCTCCCCAGATCCGACGGAGCGGAGTACCCCATACCTGGTGGACCCCCCTTCCCCCGCGCTCGTTTCCAAAAACCATGGTATATATCCCGCACCACCTTTCGTCGAATGGCGGTTTTATCCCGTCGGCCAGCGATTCCACACGCTGGACGACACATGTCCTCCGCCCCATTTCCAAAACCACCGTCCTTCCACCTCGCCCATGCGTTATCTATCGTCCCATAACCCCGCAGCGGGATTCACCTCTGCCGTTGGATCTGGGCCCTCCCATCCGACGGTTTCTAATCGCCATTTCTGCCCGGTCTTTAACGAACTTGCCTGCTTGTTAAATTTCCCCCGGCGCGTTCGAAAGCCGATCCCCACCGTCGATCTCTGTAGATCGACGACTTACATTCGCTCTCCTGATTCCATGGTACAAGTTCCCTTTTTCTCCGCTGACTGTTCAAAACGTCCCCGACCGTTGATCGCAATACGATCAACGGTTCCGATTGCTCCATTTTACCGCACGCCCTCCGATGCAGTTTTGTCCATATAACGCAGGATTTTCTCATTTTTCTTGTATTTTGCAGGTTTTAAGGTTTTTTCTTCGTGTTTTATGAAAATGTGAAAGATGAGGGTGACGACTCCCGTCCTTCCGATTAATCCAAAGAATCGACCACAGGGTGAAGAACAAAATTATCAACAAAGTTTCATGAGCCTTGGTTGCTACGCATCCCTGTACAGCCTGAAGAATGCCGTCAAAATCAACGCAGAGAAGAGTATCAGATTTTGAAGACTGAATGAGCCAGAGCAGCAGTTTTGTGGACCAATTGACGGGGATTATGGCTAAGACGGTTATCAAAAGCCTAATCCCCGGCTTAGAACACAGATTAAAGCAAAACCTAAAAGTGTTCATCAGATGTATTGCCTCCACCGCCATACTTTGAGGCGAATTGATTCCTCAACCACCACAGTGCCACCTATTGCCTCAAAATGCTCAGTCAGAGGCCGAATTTATTGAACAAGATCAGATATTATGCCTCGTAACAGCCAAGAAGTTATTTCTGCACCAGATTTAATGACAGAATGTTTGCAGAGTAACCCTAACAGTACACAGAGCCTCAAAGGTCAACAAAAGCTCCTTCTGAGCTTACTTCTTAAGTGTAAACACATTAATGTAGTGGAACACCTGTATAAATTCTTCATCGAGCCTCCAAGGGCCAGGAAAACATTAATTCTGCATTGATTGTATCTGAGATCTTTTTATCAGATCTCACCTCCTCATCTTTCTATAAATACTCCAGAAGAAGATGAGGAGGGGGTTGGATTGTTTAGTTTTTAATGTATTTGCTGAAGCATTGTAATGTAATTGAGCCGGAAACTCTTGACTGTAAATAGTGGTTTCATAGGCTCTTGGAGCTCTGCTTGTAGCAGATAGGTTAGGTTGTGAAGAGAGATGAATTAAAACATTGGATCTGAAGATTGTAACTGGTTTGAAGCATCAATACAAGCTGATTTATGGGATCCTAGTCTATGCTGATGGTGATGTTATTCTTACTGTGAACTTGTCATTTTATTTCTGTTTTCAATTTGTTTCATTTTCCACTATAAAGAACAGTTTAAATAGTGTTATGACCTACTGTATATCAGTAACCTTCTCTGGCTGAGAAATCTTTATTTAAATGTTTTCTTTCTGCCGTGTTATTTGAGAATGATTTAATTCAGTCTAAGTACAGAGATGCTGGTGTTCCCTCATCTTTTCGTCACTGCTAAATGTTATTTTTAAATGTTACTTCCATATATGTTGTGTAAAGAATGAATCGAGGAAATCAAAGGTTAGCCCTGAGTCCCTTTCTTGTTTGCTCAACTATTTGACTGTTTTCAGAATGTGTCAGTGTCGATTAGTTTTGCCACTTATCAGATCTTAGGCCATTCTGTGTTATCTCTGTGATCGTCTTGGAAGTAACTAAGTAAAGAAGAGCTAGGAGAGGATTATGGCGAGCCCAGCCCGCTAGTTTCTACTCCAAAAGTTGCCTTCAAGTTTCCCTTTGTTTTTATATGTATTCTATTGGAAGTGTATCAAAGGCTGGATAGTTTCAAAGTACTTACCAGATCCTAGTTTGCTTCTATGTTTTTCTCAAGTGCTTGGTCAAAGGCTGGCTAGTTTGAAAGTACTTACCAGATCCTGGGTTGCTCTTTGTTCTGCATCTGTCATTTCCCTTTCTTATTGTATCATTCCATTTCATAAATCAAACTTTAAAGAGATCCTTAGGCATAGATGACTTGCCCCATAGATCACTCTTGAACCTGAATGTTTCAATTAAATCCTCTTATGACTCCATAGCCCAATGGATTGAAAATTTGCCATCATCTTTCTTTATGATCAAAGCTTACTCTTTTGCTTGCAACTTCTCACCTTTGAACCTATTTGCACATAGATCTTTCCACCTCAGACAGCAACTATGTTCAACCATCCGAGAAAACCAAACAAAACCCTTGGCCTTCATAAGTAGCCTAATATCATCACCCTAAACTTCAAAGACAATATCCATCTTTGTACATATTGGAGAGATCCCTCTCCGGATTCAGGAGGGCTAGATCCTAGAATCCCAAAGTTGGTTGAAATGATGTTAACTCTGTAATCAGACTTTGCCAATCTTTCTTGTTACAGAGACCTTTGAAAACATTTTAGACTTTCCACCTAGCAACTCCACAATCCTGAACAAACCTTAAGACTCCACTGGGAAGGACCCTCATTATTACAACATCTGTCAGATCTAGTTAAAAGGCTGCAGGATTCGAATTGTGAACACAGATTAGTTAACCTCCCAAAGATTGTCATATATGGTTGAACTTTTCTTGTTTAGTTAGGTCTAAACACACAAACATTGTGGCTCCTAAGAAGATTCACACTAGAGCCCACCCTGACCCTGATCCTCCTGAGATAGTTGATAACCCAGAAAGAATCCTTAGGAAGTCTCCTACGATACCATTTTCAACTGTTTTCAGATCACCCCTAAGAGCTAATTCAGTCCCTGAAAATCTTTCAGCTCTTCAGAAATCACAAACAGACTTCTTGAACCCATTCAGGACTAGGTCATTTGGTGATTTACATCAGCTAGATCCTGAGCATTCACTTTCATCTCCCGAAACAAGTGAACCCCTTTGTGATAGAGAATCAACACCCCCTGATTTACATTTTCTACATAATCTAGGTGCCTCGTATCCAAGATCAGCTCAGAAATCTATTGTTGTTCCATCCACTTCTGTCCATCCTTTATCCACTGTTCAAACCTCTCCACTTCAGACCACACCTCTTCTTGTAAATCCTCCTCCACCACCTATCATGGCAGCATGGTATGCTCCCTTAGTCCTTCCTGTACCATTATTCAATCTTCCACAGGACTATCAGTCCAAAATTCCATTATATGATGCTATTAATACGATAACAGCATCTCAAAATGTGGACAAGATGAATGACTACTTTGACATAAATGAAATTGATGATGATTCTGTCAAACTTAGACTGTTTGCTCAAAGTTTGGGGGGAGAAGCAAGAAAATGGTTTAAAGGTTTAGCCCCCCATAGTATTAATGATCTCCAAGGCTTCCATCAAACATTCTTAAACAAATGGGAAGTAAGAAAGAATCCTCTCCAAGTCCTTGCTGACTATAACAATCTCCATAGGAACCCTGGGGAAAGTGTACAAGCTTATTGTACTAGATTTAACAACGTGTACAATGCACTTTCCCCTGAACTAAAACCTCCTCAGGGCTCAGCTTTAAACAAATTTCCTGAAGGGTTTGATCCTGACATGACATATTCACTCAGAGAAAGAGTTTTTGCAACCCTTGAAGATATGAAAAGAGGTGCTCTTTCTGTGGAAGTTAACCTGATGGAGAAGAGAGCCAGGATGAAAGCTGAAAAGACAGTATCTTTTAGAGAGGAATCCACCCCTTCCACCTCAAGCTCAAAGATGGAAAGAATGATGGAAGAAATGATGAAGAAAATGAGCATTCTAGAGAGAGCGCAAGCAAGTATAAATCAAAACGCTCCTCAAAATAGAAACCAAAACTAGAATCAGAATATTAGAAGAAATCAGCCTCCAAACAGACCCAGGGAAGATGATCAGCAGATCATTCCTCCCTTTCATCAAAACTTTTTAAGTGAGGTTGAAAAAACAGATCAAATAACAGAGGAGGATGATATAAACTTGTTTGGGGTAGATGATGATGACTTTGAGGTTCATTATGATAAAAAACAAGGTCTTTATACACCTTACGATGACAGAAGAGATGATAATGAGAATTACTATCAAAACATGGAAAACGCTGTCATAGAGCCTTTAAGGGAATATGAACTCAGAAGTAGATCTAATCAACAAACCCCCAACAATAAAACCTCTGACAAACCTTCTCAAAACAGCACTGCAACCAAGTCTAAAACAAACAAACAAAAGGACAAAACAGTGGCTGTTAATTCTGGTAATGGTGAAGAGAAAGACACTCAAAATATTGAAAAATAGAGTGCAAACATTAGCAGTACTAGCACCTCGGTTAGTACTCCTGGAAAAACAACTGTTTCAACTGTAGATAAACCAAATCAACAAGCTGTTATTGCTGATAAAGTGGCAGTAAACAAGGCTGAAATCAATACTTTGAAGAACCAAAACCTTTTCAGCCTGGAACAGGAAATCTCAAAGATCAAAATCTCGGTTCCTTTCACTGAGTTAGCTGCCCAATATGTATATAGGTCCAAAATTTTGAAGGCTTTGAACTTAGAAGATAATGAAGATACACTCAATCTTAATGATGACCAACCAGAGCTCATTTTTGGTCCAAAGATTGAAGGAAAGTTTCAAGAAGGTCATGTCCCTCCCTTTTATGTAAGCTTAAACATTCATGATAAAATTCTGCACAATTCTATGCATGACTCGGGCGCTTCCCATAATTTAATGCCAAAAGCTGTAATGGAAAGCCTGGGTCTTGAGATTACCAGACCTTACAAAGATTTGTACTCCTTTGACTCAAGCAGAGTTAAATGTCTAGGATTGATAAAAGATCTCTGTGTTAACTTAGCCCAAATTCCAGCCAAATGTTTAGTCATGGATGTTGTTGTGGCTGATGTACCCCCAAAGTATGGAATGCTTTTATCAAGATCTTGGGGGGCTAAGTTACAGGGGACCATGCAAATGGACATGACCTACGCGACTATCCCTGTTTTTAACCAAACTAGAAAAATTTACAGGGAATC
Source organism: Pinus albicaulis (assembly GCA_034641835.2). NCBI lineage: Eukaryota > Viridiplantae > Streptophyta > Pinopsida > Pinales > Pinaceae > Pinus > Pinus albicaulis. The sequence goes on from MU968496.1 coordinate 112,167, forward strand.
ACATATGCAATACACAGTGACAAGTCAAGATCGGCCTCAAAACTCTCCTCTCTATGCTATAAACACGAGCCTTGATTCTTTTATCATGTTTAATGATGAAGCACTCACAGAACAAATCATTTCAACAGAATCAATGGCAGAGATGGAAGAGGAGGAAAACAACGCTGAATTGCCGAAACAGTCTATTGTGTCTGAAGATCCTAGCAAACTAAACACAGATCTTGAACTACAAGTTATCAATCCTTTGAACTTAAAACTTGACAGTCAGAAAGACAGTCCTCAACCCGATAAAAAACTTGAGGAATCAAATGATACAAAGTCCATTCCCCAAACTGAAAATATGCCTCTCTGGACTATGTATTTTGATGGGTCATGCACCAAAACCAACGCTGGTGCAGGTGTCTGGATTACTAACATTGAAAACAATCATACAGAGTGTATTTCATGTAAATTAAATTTTCAGTGTTCCAACAACATAGCAGAATATGAATCCCTTCTCTTAGGCTTGCATCTCTTGAAAAAGTTAGGTGCCAAGAGAATCAATGTATATGGGGATTCTGAATTACTCATTAGGCAAGTTAATGGGGAGTATAATGCAAATCACCCCAGACTTAGGGCCTATCGGAATGATGTCATGGATCTTTTGAAAACATTTGAGGAGTCCACACTGTCTTTTGTCCCAAGAAAAAGAAACATTGCAGCCCATAATTTAGCCTTTGCTGCTAGAACCTGCCCAATACTGTATGATGACACCTCTCAGATAAAAATCAGACCAGCTATCCCTGATAACAATAAATATTGGCAGGTGTTTGACGGAGATAAAAAAATAGAAGACTTCATGCAATTCAGAAATGAGTTTGAACCCCATAGTTCAGATTCAGATTATGACACAGACTGCAGTGAAGAAAATTTTCTTGGTGAAGAAGAACCGTCTCCACGGCTGGTAGATATAAACCTTCAGACTATCAAACTTAGAAACCAAACAGAATTAAGTGCAAAATCTGAAACAGAGGAATTGGAAACTCTGCACTCTAAGGATGATAGTTTGCCCAAAGGTTTGGCCCCTCTAGAAGAACTGTTTGATTTTGATGATGTGGCCAAAAGACCTAAACTGGAACCCGTAGAAACTGAAGTGGAGGAATGTAATATGGCAGTGAGGAAAAACCGAAAATGATCAAGCTGTCCAAAACTTTTCCAGCTCACATTAAACTCAAATATATAGAGCTGTTCAAATAATTTTCTGATGTTTTTGCTTGGAGTTACGAAGATCTTAAATCCTATGACACTGAAATAATATAGCACAAAATCCCTCTTAAAGAAAACCAAAAACCATTCAAACAGAAACTGCGCAGAATCAACCCTGTACAGCTGTCTTTGGTTAAGAAGGAAATCATGAAGATGCACGATGCTGGTATTATTGTCCCTATTAGATATTCTGAGTGGGTATCTAATCTGGTGTCTGTCAGGAAAAAGACTGGAGAAATCAGGCTTTGTATAGACTTCAGAAATTTAAACAAAGCTTCGTTAAAAGACAACTACCCTTTGCCCAAAATGGATCATATTTTACAAAGGGTGGTGGGGTCTAAAAGAATTTCTTTGTTGGATGGCTATTCAGGGTATAATCAAGTCTTAGTCCACCCTGATGATCAATTAAAGACAGCTTTCACTACACCATGGGGCACTTTCATGTATGTGAAAATGCCTTTTGGTCTAATGAACGCTGGAGCAACCTTTCAAAGAGCCATGGACATAGCATTCTCGGAAGAATTGGGTTTCTTCATCATTATCTATCTTGATGATGTAACTGTGTTTTCAAAAACAGATGAAGAACACTTAGAACATTTGAGGAAATTTTTCGAGAAGTGCAGAAGGTTTGGGATATCTTTGAACCCTAAGAAGACTTTATTTGGTCTCCAAGAAGGTAAGCTTCTTGGGCACATCATTTCAGAACAGGGTATAAAAATTGATCCCATGAGGATTGAGGCCATATTGCAAATCTCTCATCCTCGAAACATCAAAGAGTTGTAGTCTTTCATTGGGAAGATTAACTTTTTGAGAAGGTTCATCCCCAACTTGGCTGAGCTCCTTAGGAATATCACAAACATGTTGAAAAAGGAGCAAGGGGTAAAATGGACCTCAGAAGCAAAGACATCCTTTGAGCTGGTGAAACAAGCGTTAACCAAAACACCGGTACTCATAAGTCCTGATTTTTCAAAGGATTTTTATATCTTCTCATTTGCATCAAAACATACCATTACTGTTGTCCTTTTGCAGAAAAATCCACAAGGACAAGAGCAGCCTATTGCATTCTTTAGCAAGGCATTGAGGGATGCCCCTTTGAAGTATAACATTATGGAGAAACAAGATTTTGCTTTGGTAAAGGCTTTGAAAGACTTCAGAGTATACATCCTTCACTCACACATCATTTCCTTTGTCCCAAATTCGGTTGTAAAAGACATTCTAACCCAGGATCCAGATGGAAAGAGAGGTAAGTGGATTGCAGTAATTCTTGAATATGATTTAGAGATAAAACCCACTAAGCTCATCAAAGGTCAGGGTCTAGATAAATTAATGGCTGAATCAAATTGTGAACTTCTTGATATAAATATGATTGATGCTTTAGATAACCAAGAAGAATTCTCAACTCCCATTGTTGAAGATCATTTTGCGAATTCTCCTTGGTATACTGATATTGTTTATGTTTTTCTTAATCTGAATACACCTCCTGGTTTATCCAAAACTAAGGCAAGATTCTTGAAGTTAAAGGCTGTAAACTATTGCATTATTGATAAATGTCTTTATTGGAAAAATGCGAGTGGTATATTGCTTAAATGTTTGCCTGAGTTTGATGCAGGAAAGATTAAACAGGAATTCCATGAAGGAGAGTGTGGAGGCCATTTGTACTGGAAGTCAACAGCCAACAAAATTTTGAGGGCTGGTTTTTATTGGCCCACTCTTTTTCCTGATGTGCACAAAATGACAACCACTTGCCATAAATGCCAATTGTTTGAGGGCAAGAGAAAATTATTACCCCTTCCTCTGCATCCAATCACTGTTGAAGCCCCTTTTCAACAATGGGGACTTGACTTCATAGGAGAAATCCATCCGCCATCCTCTGCCCAGCACAGGTGGATTCTTACTGCCACAGACTACTTCACTAAGTGGATAGAAGCCATTCCTTGTAGGCAGGCCAATGATTCGGTTATCATTAAATTCATAGAAACCAATATCCTTTCCAGATTTGGCTGTCCTACCAAGATCATCACAGATAATGCAGCAGCATTTGGGTCAAAGAAAATGGTGGATTTCTGTCACAAATACCAGATAACATTGGGGCACTCAACAGCCTATTACCCTCAAGTTAATGGACTTGCAGAGTGTTCCAACAAAACCTTAGTGAGCATAATAAAGAAACTGTTGGAGGACAACAAGAAGTCTTGGCACACGAAGCTGATCCATGCACTTTGGGCTGACAGATTAACATTGAAGAAATCCATTGGTATGTCACCCTTCCAGCTTGTGTATGGTACAAATGAAATTTTTCCTAACAGCCTTGGTGTACCAGTTATGAAGTTAATTCAGGAGTTGCAGACTGAAGAAGATGACATAATCAGAAGAATAAATCAGACCATTCATCTTCAGCAAACCAGGGAGGAAGTGTACAACAAAGCATTGCATAAGCAAGACAATATCAAGAAGATATTTGACAGAAGAACAAAGGCCAGCAATTTCAAGATTGGGGACAAAGTTTTAAAGTGGGACTCAAAAAGGGAAGATAAGGGAAAGCATGGTAAATTTGACAATATATGGCTTGGCCCTTACTCTATCCATTCAGTCGCTGGAAACAATGCATTCTTCTTACAAGAGCTGAATGAAACAGAATTGTTTGGGGGTCCTGTCAATGGCAGGATGCTTAAGCATTACCTTTCTTAAACCATTCTATGTTTCGAAGCCTTTTTACCTTTTTTCCATTGTAAATACTTCATCCATCATTGCATTCAAAATTATGAAAAATCAAAAAATACAAAAACAAAGAAAGAAAGAAAAGAGGGCAGAAATGAAAACAAGAAAGGCAAGGCCCCATGCCAAAAAGAGAAGTAAATCTGAAAGTGTGCAAGCTTAAATGCCACTCCTGCAAAACACACTTCTAGTTAGTCAAACAGCCTAATCTTGACTAATTAGCTTTCAATTTTCTGCTGATAGGGTAGTGAATTTGATTTGCCAAATTGTTTAATATTGGCTTATCAGTAGATAGATTAGGATAGAAATGAAGGTTCAAACAAACTCAAAATCTGAACCAAAGTTCCCAAAAGAAAGATGACTCAAAACTGTTTTATTTTTCGAGTCATGGAAGAGAAGACCTGGTTCTAATCAGCTCAAAACTTGAACCAGAGGAAAGGAAAAGATAGCTCACAGAAAAGAGAAAATAGAGCTATGAAAATAAGAAAAGGCCATGATAAGAAACTTTCAGATCTTAAGCCCTCTGTTTTGATTTTTAGTTTTCTACAAATAATAATCTATGAGCAACTTGTTTTTATGCCATAGATCATAGCAAGTCAAACAACTCAATCTTGACTTGACTATTTTTAAAATTTCTGTGGTAGAATTTAGAGAATGAAAGTTTGTTGGACTGTTTAATCCCAAAAGACAGTAGATTAGGTAGAGAAAATCTGAGCTCAACTGTTTAATCTGAGTTCAAGGAGAAATAAGGGGTAGAAATAGATTAGATTTCCTGCTTTAAAAGAATAAAATGTTGTGTAAAGAGTTTTCCAATCCAAGTGCACTCTGATGAAGAAAAAATGTTAGATCAGTAGGATTGGGGTGGGTAGAAGTTGTATTGATTAAATTCATTTTTCTCTCATGACTGATATTTTTTGTCAAAGAAAAGCAAGAGCAAGAAATGGGTCAAGCACCAGTCAGCATCCCAGAGAAATCAAAGTCTGAATTCTTGATGCCTTCAAGAAGGCACCATCCCCAAGTGGAGCCACTGTTAGCCACCTATATTTTCTCCATTATATCAGCTGGTGGCTAAATATTCTTTGCATCCTTCAAGAAACAAATTCAATCCTAAAGTTGTTGGTGCTTGAAGTCTGTTGGCAAAACCATAAACTGCTGGTTAGATCTTCATACATTTCCTTCTCCCAGCCTCTGATATTCCATAAAAATCCAAATCAAAAATTGCTGCATCCTCCTCCTTTTTCCCCTCCCTTGCTTCCATCTTTCCTTCATTCTTCAGTTTCCTTTCATTCATAAAAACCCCACCAAACCATGTGTTATCCCTCATCCCTCCGTTAATTTCTTTCCCCAAGGTTAAAAAAAACCCATTTTTAGCCTTATCGGAATTATACTTCTCTCCGAAATTCTTTGGAAAACCATAGAAAAACACACGTTTCTATGCATTAGGCTTAAACCCCTCAGGCTAAGCCCCTTGCCGTTTCTTCCTCCACCTGCCCGAGCGCCACGACCGACCGCTCAAGTCCAGAGGCGCTAAACCAAAGCGTGGTCCCCACTCCGCCCTTTTCCTTTGAAACGTTCAAAAACCCATCTTTTATAAGGTTTTGGTGTAAAATATGAAACCACGTATTTTATTGCCCCGAGTCTTCCCAGCCGTCGATCTGCTCCCCAGATCCGACGGAGCGGAGTACCCCATACCTGGTGGACCCCCTTCCCCCGCGCTCGTTTCCAAAAACCATGGTATATATCCCACACCACCTTTCGTCGAATGGTGGTTTTATCCCGTCGGCCAGCGATTCCACACGCTGGCCGACACATGTCCTCCGCCCCATTTCCAAAACCGCCGTCCTTCCACCTCGCCCGCGCGTTATCTATCGTCCCATAGCCCCGCAGCGAGATTCACCTCTGCCATCGGATCTGGGCCCTCCCATCCGACGGTTGCTAATCACCATTTCTACCCGGTCTTTAACGAACTTGCTCGCCTGTTAAATTTCCCCCGGCGCGTTCGAAAGCCGATCCCCACCGTCGATCTCTGTAGATCGACGTCTTACATTCGCTCTCCCGATTCCATGGTACAAGTTCCCTTTTTCTCCGTTGACTGTTCAGAACGTCCCCGACCGTTGATCGCAATACGATCAACGGTTCCGATTGCTCCATTTTACCGCACGCCCTCCGATGCAGTTTTGTCCATATAACGCAGGATTTTCTCATTTTTCTTGTATTTTGCAGGTTTTAAGGTTTTTTCTTTGTGTTTTATGAAAATCTGAAAGATGAGGGTGACGACTCCCGTCCTTCCGATTAATCCAAAGAATCGACCATAGGGTGAAGAACAAAATTATCAACAAAGTTTCATGAGCCTTGGTTGCTACGCATCCCTGTACAGCCTGAAGAATGCCGTCAAAATCAACGCAGAGAAGAGTATCGGATTTTGAAGACAGAATGAGCCAGAGCAGCAGTTTTGTGGACCAATTGATGGGGATTACAGCTAAGATGGTCATCAAAAGCCTAATCCCCGGCTTAGAACACAGATTAAAGCAAAACCTAAAAGTGTTCATCAGATGTACTACCTCCACCGCCATACTTTGAGGCAAATTGATTCCTCAACCACCGCAGTGCCACCTATTGCCTCAAAATGCTCAATCAGAGGCCGAATTTATTGAACAAATCAGATATCTTGCCTCGAAGAAGCCAAAGAAGTTATTTCTGCCCTAGATTTAATGACAGAACGTTTGCATAGTAACCCTAATAGTACGCAGAGCCTCAAATGTCAAACAAAGCTCCCTCCGAGCTTATTTCATAAGTGTAAACACGTTAATGCAGTGGAACACCTGTATGATTTCTTCATCAAGCCTCCAAGGGCCAGGAAGACATTAATTCTGCATTAATTGTATTTAAGATCTTTTTATCAGATCTCACCTCCTCATCCTTCTATAAATACTTCAATAGAAGATGAGTGAGGGGTTGGATTGTTTTGGTTGTCAATGTAAATTGCTGAAGCATTGTAATGTAATTGAGTCGGAAAACTCTTGACTGTAAATAGTGGTTTCATAGGCTCTTGGAGCTCTGCTTGTAACAGATAGGTTAGGTTGTGAAGAGAGATGGATTAAAACATTGGATCTGAAGATTGTAACCGGTTTGAAGCAATCAATACAAGCTGATTTATGGGATCCTGGTCTATGCTGATGGTGATGTTATTCTCACTGTAACTTGTATTTTGTTTTTGTTTTCAATTTGTTTCATTTTCCACTGTAAAGAACAGTTTAAACAGGGTGAGGACCTACTGTATACCAGTAACCTTCTCTGGTTGAGAAATCTTTATTCCAATGTTTTCTTCTAATTGTGTTATTTAGAAATGATTTAATTCAGTCTAAGTACAGAGATGTTGGCGTTCCCTCATCTTTTCGTCACAGCTGAATGTTATTTTTAGATGTTACTTTCAATATATGTTGTGTAAGGAATGAATTGAGGAAATCAAAGGTTAGCCCTGAGTCCCTTTCTTGTTTGCTCAACTATTCGATTGTTTCCCTTAGGATGTGTTAAAAGCTGACTAGTTTCAAAGTACTTATCAGATCTTAGGCCATTCTGTGTTATCTTTGTGATTTTCTTGGATGTAACTAAGTAAAGGAGAGCTAGGAGAGGATTAGGGTGAGCCCAGCCCACTAGTTTCTACTCCAAAGGTTGCCTTGAAGTTTCCCTTCGTTTTTATTTGTATTCTATTAGAAGTGTATCAAAGGCTGGATAGTTCAAAGTACTTACCAGATCCTAGTTTGCTTCTATGTTTTTCTTAAGTGCTTGGTCAAAGGCTGGCTAGTTTCAAAGTACTTACCAGATCCTGGGCTGCTCTTTGTTCTGCATCTGTCTTTTCCCTTTCTTATTTGTATCACTCCATTCCATAAATCAAACTCTAAAGAGATCCTTAGGCATATATGACTTGCCCCATAGATCATTCTTGAACCTGAATGTTTCAATTAAATCCTCTTATGACTCCATAGCCCAATGGATTGACAACTTGCCATCATCCCCCTTCTTGATCAAAGCTTACTCTTTTGCTTGCAACTTCTCACCGTTGAACCTATTTACATATAGATTTTTCTGCCTCAGACAGCAACTATGTTCAATCATCCGAAAAGACCAAAACAAAACCTTGGCCTTCATAACTAGCCTAATATCATTACCCTAAGCTTTTCAAAGACAATATCCATCTTTGTACATATTGGAGAGATCCCTCTCCGGATTCAGGAGGGCTAGATCCTAGAATCCCAAAGTTGGTTGAAATGATGTTAACTCTGTAATCGGACTTTGCCAATATTGCTTGTTACAGAGACCTAACATCTGGGACGTTGTGGATGTTATTTGGAGTTAAGCTCTTAAACCATTTTTTGGGTTCTCTGCCCAGGCTTTGGGCGAACATCCTCATTCTGATGGTCTTGTCTTCTATTTCCATGTATTCAAAGGCATCGCTAATCCTATCTACATGTTGTTGAGCTGTGGTAGTCTCAACTCCGGTAAAGTGTGGGATTTTGGATTGATAGTCATTTTGTAAGGGAGCCAAAGGCTGTGGCAACACCAAGGGTTCATACCAAGCTACCATGACAAGAGCTAATGGATGATGTACAAAATGAGGGCTTGCGGGGTGAGCCGAGGTGGTTTGAACAATAGTGGTTTGGATGGGTGTGGCAGATGTACTTGGACTAGTGATCTGATTTTGAGCATATTTGGGATGGTAGGAGCCAAATTGATGGAGAAGGTGAAGGTCGGGAGGTGTGGTTGGTGAGGCTTCTCTACTAGGACTCTGTGGCAAATCTAGGGGCTCAAGATCGTCAAAGTCTATCTTACTTTGTGACTTGCTTCTAAAAAGGGTTTTTGCTGATCTTAAGTCAAAGGGGGAATTCGACAAGGTTGTGAGATGTTTAGGTATTTATCTTTCTTTACGGATGGACCTATCAATAGCTAAATTGCCAGTTTCGGAAGCTTGCCATAGAATCTTCTCTGGGTCATCTACTATGATAGGGGGATTTGGGTCTAGATGAGATCTAGTGTTGATTCTTCGTGAAGCCAGATTTCGGGTCTAGAGTTTAGAGAGGATGGTATTTGTGATTGTTTTGGATGGATGACCTCTCTAGGGTTTTACTAATGTGAAGGATGGTCAAAACAAAAAGGATGGACTAGTGGAGTCGCTAGGTGGATTTCTATGAGAACTATGGTTCACCACCAACACTATCAAATATGCTTATGGGAAAAAGTTTTGTAGCAAACTTTGAGATGGAAACTTGCAAAGAAGAGTGATTCACTTGGTTTTGACAGTTTGCTAGGCTATGTGGACAAGCTAATGGTTCTCTTGGCAAGAAGACTTTTGCTTATCTTCTATGTTTAGGTGAGGTTTTCTGAATCGCTAAGTTTATACTTAGTTTGTTACTGATTACAGAGTTTCTACCCTGAGCTTAAGCTTTTGGAAGGATGAGTTATCAGAAAATATATGGTTTATGAATTTTTTTGTCTTTTATGGAGTTTTTAGGCCTACTGGAGGCTAGTGGAGTCGCCAGGTGGAACTTGGTTGTTTTTGTAAAGACGTAGCTATGGTCCACCACCAGTAACTAGGAGAAAATCCAATCTGGGAATGTTTTGGGGTTTTTTGAGTTTTATGTGTAGCCTATGGTTTATAAGAGTGTCCTACAGCTGAGTCATCATTTTGCTAGGATGGTGAGACAACCAGATTCTACTCTTCTAAGTTTGACTGAGATTTTGAGAGTTCCTAAGGGCTACCTAGGGTGTTTTGACTCAAAGTCCCACTGTGATCGCCATTATGTTAATGAGCAGTGGGATAAGTCAGCCAGATAGTATTCTCAAAGGTCTCTAAAGATTTAGGGAAACTAAGTTTGTTTATCACTTAGAGTCCCACCGTGATCGCCATTATGTTAGGGTGGTGATGAGGTGGCTCAATCGGATAGTATCCTAGAGTTTAGTAAAGTAGTAAGGCCTACTGGAGGCTAGTGGAGTCGCCAGGTGGATTTTTAGTTGTTTTGAGGTATATGTGTATGGTCCACCACCAATACTGAAAAAAACCAATCTAAGGGAGTTTTTTGGGGGTTTTCTGAGTTTTTATGTAGTTCTAAGGTTTGTAAGAGTTTCCTACAACTGAGTCATCATTTTGCTAGGATGGTGAGACAACCAGATTCTACTCTTCTAAGTTTGACTAAGATTTTGAGAGTTCCTAAGGGATACCTAGGATGTTTTGACTCAAATTCCTACTGTGATCGCCATTATCTTAATGAGCGGTGGGATAAGTCAGCCAGATAGTATTCTCAAAGGTCTCTAAAGATTTAGGGAAACTAAGTTTGTTTATCACTCAGAGTCCCACTGTGATCGCCATTATGTTAGTGAGCGGTGGGATAAGTCAGCCAGATAGTATTTTCAAAGGTCTCTAAAGATTTAGGGAAACTAAGTTTGTTTATCACTCATACTCCCACCGTGATCACCATTATGTTAGGCTGGCGATGAGGTGGCTCAATCGGATAGTAGCCTAGAGTTTAGTAAAGTAGTAAGGCCTACTGGAGGCTAGTGGAGTCGCCAGGTGGATTTTTAGTTGTTTTGAGGTATATGTGTATGGTCCACCACCAATACTGACAAAAACCAATCTAAGGGAGTTTTTTGGGGTTTTTCTGAGTTTTTATGTATTTCTAAGGTTTGTAAGAGTGTCCTACAACTGAGTCATCATTTTTCTAGGATGGTGAGACAACTAGATTCTACTCTTCTAAGTTTGACTGAGATTTTGAGAGTTCCTAAGGGATACCTAGGATGTTTTGACTCAAAGTCCCACCGTGATCACCATTATGTTAGGGTCCCGTGATTTGGCTGATTGGCGAGTCAAATGACATTGTAACATCAAACCAATCTTTGGAGCCCAAGGACCTAGCCTTCCTGGACTCAGATGGACTCAGAGAGGTCTCTCTCTATTTGTGTAAGGGATATCTATGTGTTTGCTTATTGTGTTCTGATTTTAGGCTAGTTATGAAGTAGATTTTTTGGTTTTGGTTTTTAGGTTGTGAGGGATGAAACTGATCAAAGATATAAGATAGGTAAAAAGATGTCATATAAACTGGGCTATGGGGTCGAAAAGGTCAAGAAAGCTATCAGATGGTGATATAAGGTTGTTGAAGGGCCGATTTGATTCGAGGTAAAATGGATCTTTGGGTAAAATGGAGTAAGATGGACATCAAGTTTGTGAATAACAAAGGATTTCAAGCACAAATAGTTTAAAATCTAACATAAACATGGTAGGGAAAACCATTAATCATGAGAAATTTAACTTTAAGCTAATCAATGCATAGAAATAAACATTCAAGCCATGCATATAGATATATAACTCTCTAACTTTAGGAAATGGTTATCAGACTTTGGGGAAAAAACATTTAAGACAGAAAAACAACTCAAATCACTATGTCGGAACGCCTAAACACAATACTTCAAGCTATTGGGCACTTTGAAAACAAGATTGCATAGTCTTAGGCAAAGGGAAAGATCAGAACAAGACCTCCTTGGTTCAAAAAATGACAATCTAATCAGTCAAAGACAAGTTTCACAGATGGAGCTATGGCTAGCCATGAGTAAGCAGGGCATACCGTAAATCATACTTAGCATGCATAAAACCATTAATGAAACAAGAAAACAGTATTCTTAAGTTATTAAAGAGCAATCAAGAATTCTTTAATGTGACTAAGAATGAAGAAAACATGGAAGCTATGAAGAAACAGGAAATTTGAAGTGCCGCCAAGGGCATGTCTCAAATTTGTTCTCTAGTATCCTATAGAGAACAAAACAAAGAGAGAGACACTATACCATTCTACCAAGTCATGGAATCCAACAACAATCATCTTTCATCATCCAAGAACATCCAAGAGACTATCCAAAAGCATGAGAGAAGTATTTATTCCAAAGCTTATATGACCATATATTGCTTCTATTCATCAAGTTCAACCTTGTTTACAATGAAAGCCTTTGGAATATATAGGCCAAAGTGAAGAAAACCTCTTAGTTCAACTTGTAATCTCATTGGCCTATCCAAAATATCTTATTTTGTCCTTGAGGCTTTGCAAAGCCCAAGGCACAAAATATCTCATAAAATATCTAAAAAATGCTAAAAGAGGGAAATAAATTGACTTTTCATAACTTCTCATGTACAAAAATAGCTAAACGCACATGAGGAAAAATCAGTTTTGAAAGGTTCAATTTTTACAAAAAAACTCAAAAAATACATCAGCAAAAGGTCCCCTGAATTGCCGGCAACTTTTAGAAGCCTTCCCGATGTCGAAATGAGGCTCATGATAGCTCGTTGGAAAGCTCTAAGTGTCCACTTTCTGAAAATATTTATTTTTCTCCCAAATTACCACTAGAAGTCCTCCAAAAATAGGCCTATGTGTAAAAACCCAAAAAATACCCTTGCTGATAAACAGGGCAGAGTGTAGACAAAACGAGTGTTTTTCACCATTTTGGGGGAGAAAATGATCTTCAAATGTCCTGAAAATCGCTGAGTATGTACTCCTAAAATTATGGCATCCAATTATACCATTTTCATCCTTTGATGATTCCCCAAACTGAAATGGTGATGCCCATGAGTTTTGGCTAAAAACCCAAAAATGACAAAAAACCAAAATATGTCGAATTTCGCCCAAACTTGGCGAGCATGACCCTCAAGGGTTTTCAGCAACATGTTGTGAAGTAGAGGCCAAAATTTGGAGCTTTGAGGTGTCTTTCCTCAATTTTGGTGTTGGGTGCTTCCCTTTAGCCTCCTTGATTTTTTCTTGAGCAACCTTCAACTTTCGTCGGGCAAACTTATTGAGCTTTTTATAATGCCCAGTCATCCTCCGTTGAAGGTCCAAGTCCCTGTTTTCCTTCTCCAATTTCTTCTTCAAGTGATCATTAACTCTCTCAAGCCATGCTTCCCGATTGTTCTCTATCTCTTGTTCGAACAATGCAGTGAGAGGGGTAGATTGGAGAAGGGCATCTTCTTCTTCTTTTTGTTTCTCAAGGGCCCTTTTTAACCCCATGGTTCTTGGCCTCTTTCGCTTAGGCTGATCTTCGCCTTCACTTTCATCGAACTCACCCATGAGTTCTTCCAACCTCACTTGTGCTTTGGAGGCCTCCTTCTTGTATTTGATTGCCTGTGTCTCATAAACAGCCATATGGACACTCATTTGCTTGTTTTGAACTTGCAAAAAGTGATTGAAGTTCCTAGCTCTATGAAGATCAACCCTCAAGGCATCAATTTGGATTTCTTTATGGATCAAGAGATTTTCTAGGATCTGGGCTTCATTATCACTATCATCACTTTGGACTTGGATGATTTGAATTCCCTTTCCTGTTCATGACTGCTTTCTTCCTTGCCCTTCCCTTTGCTTTGGGTGGCTCTTCTAGTACTCCTCCTCTTGGGCAATTCGACCAAGGGTTTCTTGGGAAATTTTCCCTTGCTTCGGAGGGCCCTAGTCACATTTGGAGTTACAACTCTAGGCACCCTTTTCTTTGCTATCTGGGGCTTGGAAAATTTCGGAGAAGAGAGCATGGCCCCTTGCCTAGGAGAGGCAGCTAGCACATGCTCCATGGGCTTTTTACCCTTGTCACTTTTCCCTTCATTTTTGCCAATGTATTGGATCTCTTCATGGATGCCCAGGCTGTCTTTTTGCATCTCCCTTTGAGGGTTTTACTCCTCACTGTTTTTCATATGTTTATCATGTTGCCCCTCTTCTTCTTGAGGTTGTTGTTCCTTTTTATGAGGCTGTTGTCCCTCATCCTATAGCTGTTGTGTATCATGTTGTGGCTACTGTGTAACATGTTGTGGCTGATGTGTAACATGTTGTGGCTGCCCCTGTTCAGCATCTTTTGGCTATCCCTGTTTATCACCTTCATGTTGCTCCTGTGCAGCATCTTTTGGCTACCCTTGTTCATCACCTTCATGCTGCTCCTATTCAGCACCTTCATGCCCTTGCTATTCTGTCCCACTGTGATGCTTCTCATCAATACTTTCCTCTTCTTGCTCATGTCCTTCTTCCTCATCATGGTCATGCTCTTCTCCCTCTTCCTGCTCTTTTGTTTGTTTTATAGTAAACTTGAGCTTCTTGGGAATAGGTTTGCCAGAAGAAGGCGAAGGGTGGTGTGTAGGAGGTGTAGGAGATATATGAACTGGAGGGACAGTGGAAAAATCCGGATGGGTGATGAAAGTATCCCAAGAGACCTCCCTCTTTTCAAGATGATGAAGAATGATGACTTTGATGAGAGAGTGATGGAAGAGGCAGGTTGTTTGCTGTGAAGGAGGCTTCTTCTGAACAGTGGAGGCCATTTTCTTAATGCTCCTGTGTAAGAAGAAAGGAATATTTAGCAACTTGGCTCTTGTGAAATGCATGAGCAGTCGAATGTGATAGGCATAGACTCGGGAGAATCTTCCCTCACAAGTGAAATATTTCATGATGATTTTCATGAGGGGGGCATAGCTAGTCAAAAGATATGAGAAAGGGAAAATAGAAGGACATGAATCTCTGTGCTCAGGCTTTAGAAAGGGCTTGTATTCTTCTGAGTCTAGGTGGATTTGTCTAAACCACTTCTCCCCAATATAAGGGATTTTAGTGGCCTTGGAGATGGACCTTGGAGAGAATTTGAAGTCTAGGCCTGCCAACTGGAAATGCTTGTCTTGAAACCTCAAAGTGCAAAGATGTGTCAAAGGAGAAAAGCTCTTAACCTCTTGCACCCTTTGACAAAAATCTAAACACCCAACCTCATGGAAATTGAACAAGACTGATGGGTGGGCATTCACTTCTTCAGTGGAAACAGGCTCAAATCTCTTATGCAAGCCACTCCTACTATCCTACCTGGGAGGAATCTTGTTTTGAATGCTCTCTGCAACACCAAGCTGCCTCAAATGGCTTTTGAAGTGATTTTTCAAACACAACTTTTTCCTCTTTATCAGTCACTATTTGACCAAAGAAAATTTGCCTCAAATTTTGTGTGAAAAGGTTCTCTAATACCGGCTCCCCGCTCCTTACAAATCAATGTTTGTCTCCCTTTGTATGCCAATCAAAAAATAGTTACAATAACAAGCACACAGTGAAATAAAAAGGTACATACAGTCAAGTGATTTCTGTTTTTGGGTAAGGTCACAAAGCTCTTTGTGTTTTGGTGTGAGCAAGACAGCCTTGTAGAAAACAAAACACCCCTCCCAATAAAAAACACTTCTCTTTGTATTTCACTATCTCATATGCACAGGTAGACAAGACACCTTCTAATTGAATTAACAGCTTCACTCACTAAATTCTGTTTCATGGATCAAAGGAGACATTGGTTTTGCTTTTTTCCACAGAGAGAAAACCTTTGAAAGTGACAAATTCATTCACGCATGATCACTGTTGTTAGATTAGGCTCACTGTTTCAACCTAGGAACACTGTGTTTTCCTTTAAAAAACTGCTTCACCTTCTAACACTATTTTGAGGGCAGTTTTTAGGCTTTTTCACATCAATATAAACACACCACTTTCACTATGTCAATGTTGGGCAATCATAGCCACAGCAATCTCAGATCTTAAACAGAACATTCAACCCTCCTTAACACTGTTTTCTCCACTACATATAGCTGACAGAGCTTATGGTTTATTACAGTCTTGAGGGTAGCTTTAGGCTCTTTGAAACAAAAATTACCACTCCACTTTAGTCCCACTGTAAAAATCTTCTTCAAACTATTTACCCAAAACACCTTGATTTATACCAAAGAGCTTCATTTTTTCAATCACCATCTAGCAGCTCGAATATATCGAGGAGGAAAATGAGAATACCTTGGAGATGGAAGGCAGCCTTTGTTGAAGAGCTTGAGCAGCTTTCAGATCTTGTTGGAGTCTTTTTAACTGTGCAAACCCGCGCGGCACGTTCAAAAGGGTAAGCGCCGCGCAGCATACAAGGTGTCGGTTCGATGGTCGCGGTCGTGACCGACGCCTACAGGCACGCCACGTGCCACTACAAGCGCACTGCACAGATGTTATAGCACCGTGTAAATTTACTCCTGAACACGCCGTGCATCTTTCTAGGCACACCATGCAATCTAAAAACCCTAAACTCTACGATTTTTCTCAATAATTCCTTGTTTCGGTCGGGGAGTAGCCTAGGGGAGTATTGCTCGTGCTTTTGAATTGAAAAATAGATCTTGGCAACGGTCCTTAACTCCTTTTGAAGGTGAACAAATCAGAGTCCCTTTGTGGTTACTTTGTGAGGGTTTTGAAAGTCCCTTTTGAAAAAGGAGTTTGTTGTGAAACAACAAATGAAACCCAACCATTATCATTTATGATTTTTCAAAATAAAACAAACCCAAAATCGACCAGGCCTCTTTGAAGTACTGTGAATGACTTTTTTTGGACGTCTTTATACATGTGACCTCTTTTCACCATGAGAAAGCCACTTTGAAGGCTAATCATCACTCAGTGTTTTTCTTATTAAGAAGGAAACTCAATGATTTGTGAAGCATCTTTTCCCCTACTTGCAAGGAGATAACTTATCTTAATTTGACAGTTTCTGCTCCTGCTGCTTTAAAGGTGATAATGCTCATTATGGAGCTGATCAAACTGGTAGGTGCTCTTTGAGCTTCTCTTTTGACTGTGGGTGCAAAAACTCATTTGAAACTGTAAGTGAAAAACCTTTTTACAAGAGGTCTCCATCACCAAATCCACTAACTATCCTTAGATTGACAAAATAATCCAGTTTTCAACTTTATGGAGATAAAACAGGGGATGATGAACTAGAGTTTAAGAGTGAACAAGGGAAGGTTGTCCCTTTGTTCTTCTGTGAAGGAGGTCTGCAAGAAACATGGATTTTAATTCATTTCACCCCTTTTAAGGGCAGTCCTTTTTGAAAACTTTGCCACCTGCAATAATTGCTTTTCATCCTCAAACAATGGTGAGTCCTTTTACTTTGTTTATGAAGGAGGCTCACTTTGACAAATGCCTAGTTTCCTTTCAACCTCTGTTTTAACCAAATGAAGAATGTTTGATGAACATACTGATAGTGTTTTCCTTTATACTTGATGGCAGAAGTCAGTTTGAGACCAAGATCATTTGACTCCTTTGGCCATCTGCTTAACAATATTTCTTCACTGATAATCAACCCATTAGCTTCACATAGTAATTCAATAACAGTGAAACTCATGTAAACAATTTTTAAAAAACACCACTGATTTGCCTCTGCCTTTAACATCATTTTTATTCAGAGACCTTCAATTTTCTTCCACTGTACCTAAAATTTGTCTCTCAATCAGTGAAAAAACCTAAAATCAATTATTGTCCCTAGCCCTCTGCTTATAGATGAAGGAGGCGCTTATCACAGTGCCTTTAACCCTCTGCTTATAAAATGAAGGAATTTTTCTCAATCTTCAACCCTCTGCTTATAAAATGAAGGAGGTTTTCTCAGTCTTCAACCCTCTGCTTATAAAATGGAGGTTTTTCTCAGTGATGCCATTTCATCAGCTTTTAACAGTGTTATTTTTCCTTTCACTGCCTTTTCATGCTTGAGCAAATGAAGAATGACAAATTGATAATAGTCAAGATGGGCACTTCTCTGAGACATGTAATTCTGCTTTTCAAATATCTTTGTGCCTCTTTAGACATTAGAAACAGTTTGGCTAGTATTTGCAAAGCACTTCTTGTCATTCATAATTTACTAACCTTTGACTGTGATCGCAGGAGCTTAATGAAACAACTCTCTGCCCTGTAGCTGTATCCCAGGCTCAAAATCACATGAGAAGCAGCTATCTTCTCATGTTGACCCAAATATTGTCTTCTGGGATGCTGGTAGAATTATGCTCTTGAAAGATCCATTGAAACACTGTAAAACCATCTAATCTCAGTTTTACCTAGGGCATGTGCATTGTTGAGACTTTAGGGCTTGTTAGTGGCGCGACTTAAGGGTGTAACCAACTTTATTTGCAGAATGGGAAGGTCTGTTATGACTGGTCTATAGCAAATAGAGTTTCTTTGGCTTTAGGATAGTTTTCCAAGGGAGAAATGCCTAAAGTGCCACTATCTAACTTAGGGGAGACTTCTTTGGACATATTTGGATTGTTTTCTTTAGAGCTAATGGACAAGCTAGTATGGATGAGGCTAGATAGAGCTTGATAATGAGGTTTCATCTCATCATGGGTGGATTGAAAAGGTAGGAGAGCAAAAAAAAATTATGGGTGTTTTCCAGCTGGCAAATTTGATAATTTTTTAGATCAGCTGCTAGAAAACTTGGTTGTTACAACTAGTCATCACCAACAAGTGAAAAATACTGATGACTAACACTATGGAGTCATAATAGGGTTTAATTGAAACAATCAGGTTCAAAAGTGGTCCATGGGGAAAGTAATCTATGTCTAAGGATCTCTTCAAAGTTTGATTTATGGAATGAAATGAAACAATAAGAAGGGGATTTAAACAAATGAAGAACAAAGAGCAGCCCAAGATCAGGCAAGTACTTCTAAACTAGCCTGCTTTTGACATACACTTAAGAAAGACATAAAAGTAATCTAAGATCAGGTAAGTACTTCTAAACTAGCCTGCTTTTGATGCACTTTCAATAGAAAAACATTTTAAAACAAAGGGAAACTTGAAGGCAACTGTTGGAGAAGAAAATAGAAGGTCGGGCTCACCACAAATCCTCTCCTAGCTCTGCTCTACTTGGTAACTTTCAAGACAAACACAAAGATAACAAAGAATAGCCTAAGATCTGGTAAGTGTTTCAACACTAGCCAGCTTTCAACACATTCCAAGGGAAACATTCAGACAGTCTTTGGGGATAAAACTAGGACCAGGGCACACCATATCTTCCTTAGTTCATATCTACTTAACATATACTGAAAATAACATTTAATAATAATATTCAGCTAAGACAGTAGGACGAGGGAATGCCAACATTCCTATGCTTAAACTGAATGAAATCATCCCTAAATAACACGAATTGGAAGAAAACATGTAGATAAATATTTTCAGTCAGAGAAGGGTACTGATATACAGTAAGTCCTAACTCTATGCATGTTGTTCTTTATAAGAGAAGATGAACACAGTGAAAACAGAAATAAAATAACAATATACAATAAGAAATCACATCACCATCGACATAGACCAGGATCCCATAAATCAACTTGTATTGATGCTCCAAACCAGTTACAACTTTAATTCCAATTCTTTAGCTTAGCAATCATCTACACTTCCTAGAATAACTTATCTATCCCAAGCAGAGCTCCAAGAGCCAGCGAACACTATTTACAAGTAGGAGTCTCAAGCTCAGGTATATTTCAAAATTCAGCAACCAACCCCTTTCTCATCTTCTCCAGTAGTATATAGAAAAATGAGGAGGTGAGATATGATAAAAGATCCCCAAAGATAATTAATACAGTCTTAATGGCTTCTCGACCTTTGGGGAGCTCGATGAAGAAGTTTACAGGTGTTCTGTCTGTATTAATTTTTTTCATTTAAGATTAAACTCAGTGGGAGCTCTTATTGACTTTTAAGGCTCTGTGTTATGTTAAAGTAACTCTGCTGATGTTTTCTCATTAAGTTTATTTGCATAATTAACTCTCTGGCTGCGCTGAGGCAAATATCTGATCTTGATTAATAACTTCGGCCTCTATTTGAATGCTTTGAGGCACAAGTGGCACTGTGGAAGCTAGGAGGAATCAATTTGCCTTAGATGTGGCGATGGAGGCCCTTCTGTCTAATAAACCTCATGATTTTCTTTAAACTGTGTTTTAATTTGGAGGATTAGGCTTTTGATAATCAATCTTAGCCGTAATCCCCACAGATCTGTCTTCAATCTCCTATTCTGGTGCGTTCTACCTTCGACACTGATACTCTTTGATTGTGATTTTATTCACTGTGTCTTGATGATGTGCAGTGTTGTGCAGGGCTCGTGAGGCATCAATTCCTTTGAAGCTGATCCTGGGACCCGTGGCTTATGGGCCCACACACACAATCGACGGGTTTTAATTAAATTCACACACCATACCTTAGTTTATCCCCCGAGCTCCTTTGAGTGCAATCACCGTTCGATGAGCCAGCCTCAGATCGGACGACGCATGTCAATATCGCGCTGAGCCCACAGTCGATATTTAACGCGTGATGAGGGAGTGCTGAGGCGGTATTGTCCCGTCGACGTGGCGGCTTTTCCCAGGATCGCTTGCTATTGAGTGGTTTCCTTTCCGTACCAAAAGTGGTGCGATCAAAACTACTTCCAGCTTTTGAACAGTAAGTGACCGTAGGCTAAACCGGGGTTAACACCCTGCTTCCTATTCACTTCGGTCCATTAAACTCCAGGTTCAAACCTCAGAACTGTGGTCCATTAACTCATTCCCAGCCTTCGAGTTTCTTTTTAATATAATGGAAAAACCTTTTAATCACCGTTTATCAAATAACATACCCCGGACTTCAAAACTCCGATAAAACCAAGCTGCATAAACCATTTTGGGTGATAAAAGGTGCCCGCTGACGTCAGGGTCTTTGTGACCCAAACTTTTTATCAATTCTGCCCTATAAAGTGTATCGGGTACGTTTTGGGGCCTGCTGACGTCAGCCCAAGTGTGACCCGAAATTTTTATCAATTCCGCCCTATAAAGCGTATCGGGTCCATTTTGGGGCCTGCTGACGTCAGCCCAAGTGTGACCCGAAATTTTAATCAAATCTTCCCTATAACAATTTCGGGTTCGGATTTCTCGACTATGCGAGCAACCAAACAAGACCTCCTCCAATCAGTTGCTTCCGTGTGTGTGCTGATGTGTATGCTGACTAGGCATTGGGGACCATTGGTTCTGTGGGACTGCTGACTGTTGTCGTGGCTGTGGGGACCAGGGCGATTGATTGTGGGTCGTCGATCTGCAGATCAGATCGACGGTGGAGATGTTTTGAGAAATGCGCCAGTGGAAAACTCTTCAAACCATATGAAAAACCTAAAAAATTAATATAAACAAAGGTTTTAGGCGCTGGGATGGTTTTATGTATACGAAGTGGATAGGTGCCCAACTTCGAGGCCTTGGTCTATATGGAATGATAATAGTCCCGGGGCTTATATAAGAGGGCCAATCGGCATTGGAGTTTTGTTTAAAACACAAAAAAATGCGCTCCGTGAGTTGCTCCGACGCAATAAGCACTCAGGACCTTAGCACTTGGTTCTAGCGCTGGGGCACATGGAGGGGAAATGGTTTGGATTTAGCCCAAAGGGGCTTAAACCCATAGTCAAAATACTTGTTTTTTAGGACATTTTCAAGATGTTTAGATGGATTTTGGGGGTTTTGGCAGAGTTCAAAAATGAGTTTTAAATATGGAAAATGATTTTCATGAATGGAAGAAGGGGAATCATGAAAAATAGAGGATTTTCATGGAGGAAAAGGGAAGGAAAATGGAGGTTAGTTTTTCAAGTGAGGAAAGGGGAAAAAAGGTGATTTTGCAGCAGTTTCTTCTCATGAAATCAGCATAATTCCAGAGTGTAAAATGGGCACAGTAGGGAAGATTTGGACAGAGGCATGAGGCCTTCAAGAGTCTTCAAGAGATAACACTTTTTTGCAATAAAATTTGTTCCTTGAAGGCTCCAAAAAAATGATTTAGCCACCTTTTGGTATAACAAATTTTATAGGTGGCTAACATGTTCATCTTTGCAGGAAATATTTTGGACATCTAGTTGGGATTTGAACCTACAGAAAAAGTGACAGAAGGAGAATAGGAAGCACTTGGACTCTAAGTAAGTTCTCTGATTTGTTCTGTGTGTCTATTTACTGTTAGGAAAAGTAGTCGCAAATTCTTTAATATGTTGTTCTAGATGAGCACCACATCTTGGGAAGAATGTTTTATCCATAATCCTGTTCCTATTCAAATTCGACATAACACCAAGTAGGCTCCTGCACTTCTTCCTGAAAGGAATATTTTTCAGTCATAATACATTTTCTCATGAGACCCATGTATTCATTAAATCGGTCAGGAGATTGTCTCTGCCTGCACTGTGAAGTAGGGGCTCCTACATTCTATGCAACATCAAGTCTCAGCCTATTAGCTTCCGTGGCATGCCTTCTGCCATTTCTGATGGACGTCTCTACAAGAGTGGCTTCCTCCACTCCATGAACCTCCTCCTGTGGCTGATCCACATCTAGAGACTCGTCTTTGGGAACTAGCAGTTCCTCCCCCACATGCAAGTCTAGCTCTCTCTCAAGCGACAACCACTTGGCTTTCCCCTCATCAAATTTTATATCCCTTCGCACAACAATCATTATCCTGTTTGGAAAATACACACGATAATTATGGGGTGTTTTTGTGTACCCCACAAAAATCCTAACTTTAGCAGTCAGCTCCAGCTTCTTCCTGGCATCCTTGGTCACATGAACATAAACAGATGAGCCAAATATTAAAGTTTGAAACATTCGGTTTCTTACCAGTGAAAGCTTCTTCAAGTGTACTCATGCCAAGTACTCTATGAGGACAATGGTTCTGCAAATAAACTGCAGTGTTGCATGCTTTCGCCCACAAATGAAATAGTAGGCCCTGATCATGCAACATCGCTCGTGTTGCACCCACGATCGTTCTGTTATTCCTCTCCGCGACCCCATTCTATTGTGGGTTACGAGGCGATATGAGTTCTCTTCGAATTCCTTCTTTGTTGCAGAATTTCTTTAATTCGTTAGAGATGTATTCTCCACCATTATCGCTCTTAAGAGCCTTCACTTTCTTCCCCAACTCTTTCTCCACCAATGCCTTAAACTCACAGAACTTAGAGAATGTTTGATCTTTCTTCTGCATGAAGAAGATCTAGCATTTACGAGAAAATTCATCAACAAAGATTACATAGTACTTTTTATTCATCAGTAATTTTCACTATCTTTAGATGAGTATAGAATGTTTCTAGATTTCTAAAAACAATATTCATTGAATATCTTGAGTTTCATAAATCTCACTGCCTTCATTATCGTTATAAACCTATTTTTTCTATTTTATCAAGTTTTCCATCTCAAGGTCACCCTATTTCTCTTAAAAGACACCTTATGGGCTTATACCTCTCATTTCCATCCTCCTTCCCTGCCTATAACCTCATTGCCCCATTTTTCCCCTGTCAATAGACTCCATCTTCCATATGGGGTTTCCTAGTGATGACTCATTCCAATGTCCCTTTGGGAATAATAATCTGTAACAATACTCTTTTTTCACTTGAAAATCTCCAGGTCAAATTTCATCCAAAATCAGGTCAAAGAACCCTCCCACTAAGTCATTAGGGTTTTACATTGTTTAAGGTCATCCTTGGATGTTTCAGGCACTAATTTTTCTTTGCTAGAATCTGGCTCAGATGTAATAGGATTTCAAGACATGGTTATTCAAGAAGTACCTAAAATATTTCCAAAGAAGATTATCTTTTCAGTTCAGAGTCTGCAAGTGAGGAAAATGGAAGAGTTTAACACTTCTGCAGAAGTGTTGAAAGATTTATCAGCAGAAGGTACTGATGAGGTAGATTGTCTACTCTTGAATGAAAAAAACTTATAGCAAGGGAAATAAGAATAAATTGGTCTTGTATATGACTACGGTTATGAACTGTTTAATCCATTTGAGTGCCAAAGCAGTGATCACTTCCAGGAAAGTGACATGAAGGAAGCACACAAGGCCAAACATGAAGAAATTTTATCAGAAGAGATTGATGAAATATGGAAAAAGGTGAGGTGAACTGGACAGAAATGAATGAAATTGAAAGGGCTATAAAGAACTTAGAAGACAACACTGATGATTGCTGTAAAGAACTACAGACACCTAGGGTTTTGAAAAAGTGTCCAGAGAAGGTGGAAAAGATGATTTGAACTCCATGGTCGAAAAAAGAGAAGATTTTGAAGATGCTGCTATGTTTAAATCCCAAAGTTGTCAAAATGAACTTATCATGCCTCAAGGAGAAAAATAAAATTCAATTTCATGACTTCAGCAAACCTGCAAGCAAAAGTGTCAAAAAGGGTTAGTGAGAAAAGAAAAACGACTTTAGACATTAGAAAGTGGGTTTTCAAAGAAAATTTAAATTTTACTTGGCTATAAAAGCTCATCAAACACATCAAAGGAGTCATTTTTTCCTTTCAAGAGATCAACATCATTCAGAGGAGAAGAATTTGTGATTTTTTCAAGTGAATTTGGGCAAATTTGCTTGGCGCTGCGTGCTCAGACTGGCACTACGCGCCTGGGAGTTGGTGCTACGCCCTTGGAATTTTTCCTCCACAAAAAATCCTAAAGGCATTGTGCACCTATGAGTTGGCGTTACACCCTTGACAGAGCATTGCGCTCTTGCCCGAACAAACCCTGTGATCAAAAACCTTTGGCACTGTGTTGAGCAGTCTTGGGAGAAGAGATTTTTGACCAATCAAATGGACACCATTTTAAAAACTAAATGCAGATATAGAAACTAGATAGGATAGGCTTTCCAATGAGCTATCATGGAGCTCATTTGGACACCGGGAAGGCCTCTAAAACTTAGCTTCCAAACAGGTGATTTTTCTAGTCTTAGCGTTGCGCGCTTGGCTTGGCGCTATGCCCTTGTACCTTGAAGTTGGGCCCTTACCAGGAGTTATTGCAAAAGATCTTTTGGAGCCTTACATTCAATATTTTTCCAAAATTAGCTCAAATAGTTATGTTAGGAGTTATTTTTACAATTAATGAGTTTTGGATATTTTTCCTTGGGCCTTGCATGGTCTCTAAGGTAAAATGCATTTAATATGTAATAAATGACTTCTAAAACCCTAGATAGGGTTTAATTCCTCATTTTGCAGTTAAATACTGCATGTAATGCATCATAATTTGTTGGTTTTTATTGAGCTGAATATTACATAGACTTGGAGTTGTGAAGAAATTAGCTTTGGAGCTTTGTGACTGTATTGGATTGAATGCCAATGGAGGAAGCACATTCGTAGGATTCATGGAATTTTTTAAAAGGTGATGTTGTCCTAAATTTGTAATTGTTTCCTCATGTTTTCCATATTTTTCATCTTTTCCCTTATGACAGAGTAGAAAATTTAGATTAAGATATGTTGTTGAGAGGCACCTTAATTTTGTCTACTTTCTGTTCTTCAGATGTTTTCCTCTGCTAGGTCTAATTAGAGAATTCTTAATTTCTCTCTGGTTCAACTTAGATTGTTTGCCTTGAAAATGATTTAATAGAGTCAAGCCAAAGAATTTTATGGTATGCCCTGTCCTTTGGTGTAGCTTAAAACATTGTTATTAAAGATTTTCTTTGAATTTTACTGATTAGGGTTTGGCTAAAGAATTTTATGGTTTGCCTTGTCCTTTAGTCCATCTTGAAAAGTCACTTTGAAGGTATTTTAGAGTCTTATTAAAGAATTTAGGAGTTCCCTAATCTTTGATCATCACTTGTTTGTTATCTTGAATGTTTTCTTTCTTTAAAGGTAAATAGCTAGAGAATTTAGGAGTTCCCTGCTCTCTAGGGTTTGCTGGATTGTTGTTTTAATGTTTACTTGGTGAAGTTTGGTTAAAGAAGTTTATGGTGCGCCCTGTCCTTTGATTCTTTCTTAAGCATAGTACTCTTAAATACTCTTCTTGTTATAGTATATGTTAAAGGATTCTTAACTGCCCTTTAAACCTACTAAATTCACCATTTAATGTTCATTCCACACCCACCTAAGCTATTAAGATCCATTTGGCCTTGTTAACTTGCCCTATGAAACACCCTTGATTTTTTGTTGTAATTTTCAGACCTTTCATAGACTCCATAGCCCAATGGTTTAAATTTTTCTTACTCTATCTGTTCTTTTTGAAAAGCAACCCAACCAAACAAAACAAAACAAACAACTGTATCATTTTAACTAGCCTAAAATCAATACCCTAAATCAATAAAGTTACATATTTTATATAAATAGAGAGAGAGCCCTCTTTGAGTCTAGGAAGTCTAGGTCCTAGCGCTCCAAAGTTGATTTGATGTTACCCTTGTCTATTTGGTCTTGTGAATCTAACAAATTACAGGGACCTAACAATACTTATTTCTTGTTGTTGAAGCAATCGAGAATGGTCCACACATGTCTGTGTGAACTCTCTCAAGGATCCCCAAAGCATGGTTCTCCTTCTCATGAAAGGTGCACTCTACATACTTCCCCATGGTGCAAACATTACACTGATCTAACTGAGCAAGTGTTCCCATTGGAATTCCGGTGGATATTTGTTGCATGACTTTCAAGGCTCCATGATGAAGATGGCCCAATCGCCTATGCCATAATTCGCCCTCATCCTGACTCACCACGTTTTTTTCCTTTCCCATCATGGTAGTGCAACCATCTACCTCTAGCTTGTAGAGATTCTTAACTCGAATCCCTATCCTCTTGGCTTGACCCCTGTTACACAGCAATTTTTCACCGTCCCTGCCATTCCCCATCCCGCATATTGGAGGGCTCATTCCGTGACCTGTGAGTAGAGACAAGACTTGAAAATACTTTCATTGCATCCCTCTGAAGATGAGATTTCATTGCCCTGAAGACATCTCCCTGCAAAAAACCCTAAAAATAGCTCTTTTTCCATTGGCGCGGTTCCGCGCCCGAGCCCTCGCGCCAAGGGGGAAAATCCTCCGAAGAGGGGAAAGCTAATCATGCTCGTCACAGAGTTTTCCACCCGCCGCGCCAACCATATTAAGAGGTGTCTTTTAAAAATAAAAGGCGGAAGTTTCGTCCTAACAAATTCCTGGACTGATATCTATCTTGAGTTGGGAGGTTTGGCTACGGATTTCCATAGAGAGGAAGTGGTTTTCCACCTCTCATGGAAGCTTCCTTGATGATAGGGTCAATCCCATAATTATAGGGATCCCAACTCCCCTTCCTCCATCTATAAAAGCTTTCTCATCTCCTTTGCAAGCTAGTTCCCAAGAGCTTTCACATCCTTATGCTGCAAGAGCCTTCTTGATTCCCTTAAGGCCAAATCCAAGCAAGGAGACTATTGTCAAGTATCTGGAGAGAGAGGCTTGTCCCATCCTTGACAGGATTTATCGAGACATGTTTTGCTGACGACCCGCTAAAGGAGAGTGCTGCGTCGAAGCTATGGTTGTATTCTTCTTTTGACTCATTAATGATAAGCGACTATTGGTTATGGTTCCACTCTTGTTCTTAATTATGTTCATGAGTTATGTCCTCTTCGACTGACATATAGTTGTATATACTAGATTTTATGCTTGCGTTTGTGTTGTTTCTTGCATGTACAGGTGTCCGATCACGGAGATCGTGAGGATTGTGATCTGCCAGGGCGAAGGAACGGGAGCACCACCTCTTCTACAAACAACATCGTTGGATTCCAGGTAAGCGTTCATCGCAAGTCGGTTTATTTGCAATTAGGAACCTGCACTATAGCGTGTTTGATTGTTGCTAGACCCGATCTGGGCTAGTAGGGATTGCCTCTGTCCACAGAGGGGATTTACCTCTTCAACAATTTGGCGACTCCACTGGGGACTCAGCTTGTTGTTTGATTTGTAAGCTATAGACGGAGCCTGAAATGTAGCCAGATAGCCTTCGAAACGCTTTTTCTCTGCATTAGCGGAGTAGATCAACGCTGCTTCAGTCAATCTCCGGTTTAGTTTACGGACTAAACAACTTGGAGTAGTGTCTTCTCTTTTCGGTCAATTTCTTGGCCTTGCTTGCTTGGTCAGCTCTTCGGACTGTTTTTTCTATTTGTTTGGCTTTGTTTTAGCCTTGTCTTCACTTGTCTGTGTCTGAGATTGCTTGTTTTTCATTTTCCCATAGTAAACTCGGCTGGCGCGCTTTTTAGCGTGACAGTCGCGCCCATTGGCGCAGGTTGCCTGTGTATCACCCGCGCCATTGCCTTTCTGGCGCTAATTTCAAGCTCACAGTCGCGCCAATCCTGTGAGCTATTAGGGTTTGCTGTGTTTCATGCTTTCTGGGACTGACTTGTGATTATGATCTTGTTTTTTCGGCTGTTTGAGTGCACTGGAGTCTAGTTTGACTGATTGTAACCTCCATCCTTTGGTTTTTTGCCGATTTCTTTCGATTTTGCATTCGAGCCCTAGGGCATCTAGGTGCTTTTGTGAGTCGAGCCTCCCTTGGGATTTTTTGGTTTTCGTTCATTCAGTCGACTTTGGGATTGCTTCCTTGTATTCGTTTGACAATTGTCTATCATTTTATTGCGCTTTTTGAGTGACTGATTTCGTTTTCATTCGAATTTTGCTTTGCTTCATTTTGGGCCTAGATTACACAGCTCATTAGTGTCTTTGGGACTTTTCTTGGTTTTGAGAGACTTTTGGTCGATTTGAGATCTGATTGTTTGTGACATTGAGTGAAATCTGCTTGTTTTTTCTCTCTTATTGTCATTTCTCGAATTGCTTCTCATTTTTTTTCGGTTTTTTTAGTGCATCTAGCTCTCAAACATTGAAAATATAAAAAATCTCTTTTGCTTTTGATTGATTAGTGCAAATTAAAATCTTTTCGGTGTTATTAGTAATTAGTGACTTTGAAAGAAAAGTTTTTAGTTTCATTAGCTGCATTAGAGATATCACTGATTGTCTTCCGATCATTTTGTTTGTGTAAAAGCTCTTAACTCTTCTGTAGCTAGCTTTCATCGAACGAAATGATATACTGTGGCATGTAGTTTTGCATTTAGGAGATTTTTGAGACATCACATTCGTTAGGGCCTGAAAATTGAAACGTAATTGAAGATAAACTTTAAAATTTACTCAACTTACACTAAGGCAGCATTGAAATCTAATGAAACACATTTAGAGGTCTAGGCTAGAGACGTGTTCCGGCGTCTTAAAACCTATTAGTTGTCGTTCGCCTCTTGGCTTTAGACAGCACTAGTACGGACTTGTGCTCCCCGTACCGTCGCGTATATAAAGGGAGACCCCACTAGGTTTCAATCCTTATCCATAGGAAGCCGAGTCTGCCGCCCTATACCTGTGATACACCGGACACAGCATTCGGGGAGATTGCCTGCACGTACGGAAAGTCCTTGGTTGATTTCTCTTTCATTATTGAAACCAAGGTGTATATTGCAGTTCACGGTTATTTGGTACACCATTTTTGCCTAGTATTCCTGAGTAGTCATTTGATCTTTTCTGACTCCCTAAATTTGAAAGGATCACCAAGCACTTGTCCTTTCACGCTTGTGTCAAATATGAAAGAGATAGAGTCACCTTTTCGACCGTTTCTCGACTCTTAAAACATGAAACGGTGGAGTTTCTTATTTTTCAATGTGGTAAAAAATTAATCACCCACGATCACACGCCTTGTTAAATTCTACTTGTTGACCATTTGATTGTGTGTCTTGACTCTTTTTCAGCCCGTGTGTGTGTTTGATCTTTCTCTCTTATCGTTACTACCACAGTGGCGGAACCTTCGGTTTCATCTACTGGTATTCCTTATACGGATGATTCATTAGAGGTCTCCCAATCCTCTACTGAACCACAGCAGCCTATCGTTTCCGAGTTTCCTGACGGGGGACCGGTTCTTGCTGAGCAACCCTTTGGGGGACCAGTTGAGTTCAATTGGCCCTTTTTTGACCCTTTGTATGAATTAAGATTAGGAGCTGATTTCCTTTCTCTTACATCGAGTTCACCTTTTATAGCTGTTTTTTTTCCTCCTAGTCCTCGCCGTTTATTACGAGATTTAGCGGTAGGATCAAACATGAGTGATTCTAGTGACGAAATCCCAATGTCTAGTGAAGACTATCAGCTCTTCCCACGAAGATTATTTCCAAGAGACGACTCTGAACCTGCGATCATGTCATCATCCGGTCTCTCATTGCCAGCAAGGTATAGATCCCTGGGTCAAATCATTTCCGCCATCGCCTCTATGGGAGCCTCAGCTCCTTCTACGAGGTCGGTTGCTCCTTCATTGGGGATGTCTCCTCAGACACCTGTCACTTCTGTACCCGCTCGACCCACTGTCTGTGTGGCTGCCTCTGCCCCCGCTGTTATGGCACCCTCCATGAGGACTATGTCGCCTCCTGAAGACGTTTATTTAGCGACTGCTATACCGGAGAAAATCTCTCCGGAGGAGTATCGGTTGTCCCTACAACAGCCGAACCCCGAGGTTGGACCATCCTCCCAAGATCCCAACCGCTCTTATTTTTCGCACTATGCACAGGATCGTACACCCGTGTATGCTTTTCCAAATCAGTATGATGAGCACGAAGACATTTTATGTCTACCCGCTCCTGAGGCTCACCTCCATGCTCAAGGTTTACCTTATAACCAGGCTTATAACCCGCAAGGGCAACCTTTCCAAGGCCAACCTTCGGGCCAACCTCGCTACCCTTATGACCCACAGGGGCTGCCCGTGCAAGGCTATCCTGTGGGCCAGCAAGGGCCATCGTACAGTCCGTAAGGACAGTATTACAACCCTTCCGGTCAACCTGTGCAGCCTCAGCCGGGGTACCAACCAGGACCGGTCTATGGTCCTGGGGGGAAAATCCAGCCTTCTCAGCCTATGCAACCACAGTATCATGTTGTTTCCAACGTTGCATATCAGCCAGGACCATCCTACGGTCTTGATCCAGGTCAAACCAGTTACCAGCAACCACCTGGCTCTATTCCTCCACCAGGCCAACCGGCCCATCCAGGACAACTTGGTGTTCCGCCTCCAGGCCAACCGGCCCATCCGGCACAACCTGGGGCTCCTTTTCAGCCGGGTCAACCTGCACAACCGGCACAGCCTGTCTATCCGGGTCAACCTGTTCACTCAGGGCAGCCCGTTCAGCCGGGTCAACCTGTTCACTCAGGGCAGCCCGCTCATTCCATTAACCCTGCCCAACAGCCAATTTATTCGATGCCGCAGCCAAATCAACAGTTGTGCCCTAGTTATCAGGCTCCGCAAGGTTCCACCTATCAGCAGCCGACTCATCCTCGGGGTGGTTATTATCCTCATGGTCAGTCTCAACCGAATTATAACTAGCCCCGAGGTTCTCAGTATTATTCTCATCCACCCAGTTCTACCTATACTCAGCAGCCAAATCCAAATGCTGCTTACGCTGGGCCAACATATAATCAGGATCCGTACTCTGGTTATCAAGCCCCACACGCTGGTTACCAGCAGCCAAATTAGTCTGGTTATATGACCTACACCCCCTACAGTCAGAATCCTACGGGACATAACCCATGGGGGCAAGGATATTCCCAACCAGCGTGGAGTACAAGTACCGGTCCTCATCCCGGGCCTGGCATGCCGGTAAATCCGCCATTGCCGTTCCTGGCCACCTTGGACTTTCCGGATGTTTCAAAATTGACCAATGATCCGATTTTACATAATCCTTACTGGCCTCTGGTTCCTACCAAGATACCAGGTGATTTCCCCAAGTTTGAGGGTAAAGCTGGGGAGGACCCCCAAGCGCATGTGATGACGTATCATCTTTGGTCTTCGTCCAACTCTTGGGTCGATGATTCAATTCGTCTGCGCCTCTTCCAGTGCACTTTGACAGGAGTTGCTGCTAAGTGGTACATCGAGTTATCCCGTGGCATCTTCCAAGATTTTAATTCCTTAGCCATGGCTTTTTTGGCGCACTTTCAGTTACCGGTTCGCTATGAAGCCGGGACGCACCTCCTGACTTATTTGAAGTAGGACAAAGCCACTCACATTTCTGATCACATTCATGAGTGGCGGCGTCATCGTCGACTGATCAAGTTTCATATACATGATCAGATACTAACTCACTGGTTCACCACCTCCTTCGTGAACAAAATCTCCCAAGATATTGCGATCGGAGCGTGTGTGACGGAGGAACAAGCCATTGCGCGTGCCCAATATCTGGATCTTGTGTATTCTCAATCTGACACGCTTTATGATATCCTGCCTGATGCTCCACGGTCTGGAACCTCTAAGGCAATACCTACCCCCGCAGTGGATGGTGTCATTGGTTCCGTGTCTCAGAATTCGAAGAAATCTTCGAATGGGAAGAAGAAGTCTAACTCATCCAATAATTCTGCTCCTCCCGCCCCTACCAATTCTGGAAAAACCGCGGAGGTTAACACCGTTGAGGCCAATCCTATGGAGAAAACCTCTAAAGGGAAAAATAAGGGCAAAGGTAAATCTAAATCCGACGCCCCAAAGCCAGAATCCAAACCTCGCACTGAGGATGGTTCTCAGTGTAAACCGAAGTATCCCTGCCTCATTTGTGAAGGAGACCATTATACCAAAGATTGTCCACGACGATCTGAGATTATTCAAATTCTCAAAGGCTCTAAAGGGACTCCGTCAGTTCTTAAAGAACCATTCCCATCTCAGCAGACCCAGATGGTTGAACAGCCTTCACCATCTGCACCATTTAGGTCCCAAGTTTTTATGATGAATGGTGCTACACCTATCTCTGTTGCCACACGTTTGAAGGATTACAACGAATCGCAGCAAGCACCTCGGAAGGCAGTTGCGGATGGACCACCTCCCCCACCTGCCTCCGGTTTGTTGGAAATCGAGAAGCCTACTCCTGAACATGTTGTGAAGCCACCTTCCAAAGGTGTTCTTCGAAGATCTTCTTACAATCTGAATGCCCGTGCCGCTCAGCACTACAGCATTGTTGAGGATTTGGCATAGGCGCCTTCTGCTATGTCTGCACTAGAAGTTCTTCAAAGTTGTCCTTCGCAACGGAAGGCTTTATTGTCTGCCATCGGCGGCATCGATCCCGCCGATTCGAGTCTTCTCACCTTTGACTTAGATAATTTCACCCCCCGACTTCCACATTAGATTTCTCTTGTTATTAAAGTCGGGATCAATGGCCTTAACATCCATAGGGCCATTGTGGATGAAGGTGCCTCTACCTGCGTCATGTCATCCGCTTGCTGGAAGGCCATCAGCTCTCCAGCTCTTTCGTCATCTCCCAATGCCCTAGAGGCATTTGATGGTCGGGAATCCAAACCCCTGGGTGTTCTCGAGAGTTTAGCGATTACTTTACAAGGGAAGACATTCAATGTAGAAGTGGAAGTGGTTGACGCCAGGCTCAACTACAATATACTTCTTGGCCGCAGCTGGACTCATGCCATGCTATGCATGCCATCCACCATTTTTCGACTTCTTAAGTTCCCTCACGAGGAAAAAATTGTTACGGTGGATCAGTTGTCCTTCTTCACCTCCACCTCTGAGAACAACGTTCCATACGTGGATCAGATCCTAAATCCCCCTGATAGTGTAGGGCCCGGTCTCTTCAAAGACCCCATCCTCATGGGTATTTTTCCCGCACCACCACCGCACACCGCTCAAGTTAACATGATTTCCAGGTCTGATGACCCCTGGCTTATCCCTACGCCTAAGCAGGTGTTTGAGTTTGGAGAATCAATGCCCTTGACTCCAGTAGATATTAGCTACTGTGAAATTGTTGCCGCATCTGATCCTCCACCTCCTCAGAATGCTCCTTTGAGCATGGCTCTAGATGTCTACTCTCAATCCCCCTGGCTTGGTCAGGCCGATTCACCTGATCCTCTCAAAGAGACTTTTCCTTCCGATGAAGCCATCATTGAAACTATGTCTCTCGAGGAGCTACCTTGGGGCGATGGACATCATCATTCCTCTTTCATGCCTAGCTTGGGGGCAATGTCAGATTGTCTAGAGCATTATGCATCTCAGGTTCCTACTCCTCCTCTCCAAACGCCCATCCTGATGCACGAGGTTCTTTCGGAGGGAAACCTGAGTAATATCACTCAAACCACCCCGATCAACATCTCCGTTAAACTGGGGGTTGTTGAGAATATTCACGTGGGAGTGACTTGTTCTCCTGATGAGATTCAAGTCTATATTGATCTTTTTAAAGAATTCAGAGATGTGTTCGCCTGGTCTTACGAGGAAATGCCTGGGATCGATCCCAGTATCATAGTGCATGAGATTCCAACCTACCCTGGTGCGAAGCCCGTGCGCCAACGCTTATGCCCCATGCATCCTCGTAAAGCCGCTGCAATTAAGGTAGAAGTTGAAAAACTTCTGAACGCGGGCTTTATTTATCCCATCCCCCTCACAGAATGGGTTTCCAACATTGTCCCTGTCGATAAAAAGCAGGGTACTATTAGGGTCTGTGTTGATTACCGCGACATTAATCGCGCCTGTCCAAAGGATAACTATCCCACTCCGTTCATAGACCGTGGATTACCCACTTAACGTGCTTTAAGTGAGATTTATTCTTTAATGATTGCCTTTGCATAACCGCATCAATATTGCACCTGAGGATCAACACAAGACTACTTTCATCTGTCCGTGGGGTACTTTCACGTATAAAAAGCTCCCGTTCGGCTTGAAGAACGCTGGAGCCACTTTTCAGCATGCGATGTCTTACGCTTTCCATGACATTCGCCATATCGTTCAGCCTTATCTGGACGACTTGCCAGCTCATTCAGCTAGGCGAGAAGACCACCCTGAACACCTCCGCCAGATTTTCCTTTGCTGTAGACGCTACAACATTAGGCTTAATCCTCATAAATGCGTCTTTTGCGTGGATTCTGGTCGTCTCTTGGGATTCATAGTCTCCAAAGACGGAATTCGCCTTGACCCTTTAAAAGTCGAGGCTATCATCAATCTCCCATCACCCTCCTCATTATATCAGTTGCAGAGTCTGCAAGGAAAAGCAAACTTCCTTCAACGCTTCATCCTGAACTACGTGGAGGTGCGGCTAAAGGATTCACGCGCCTCTTACCTAGAACAGACGGGAATCTGAATGGTAGCCCGGATTGGTCGCAATCGCCGTCAGAAGTTCGCACGCGAAATGAACCACTACTGCTCTTCAGTGAGGTAAATAGTGAAAAGTAATTTTATTTTTACCATTTGACATATTTATAACTTTTTTGAACTCAAAATATGTTTTGAAATTTATTTTCTGAATATTTTAATATATTTTGTCAAAAATGGGTTTTACACTTGCTTTTGGTGCAGCAACAGGTTTTTTACGCAACTTAAACAGTGAAACGAGTTGTATTTTATACTTTTTTGGACTCGGTAAATACACAAAAAAGTCACTTTGGAGTCGTCTTTCAGCTCTTTTCTGACTCTCTAAACATGAAAAGATTGCCGAGGCTCTTGTCATTTCGATCTCATTAAATTGGACACGAATCGACATCTACCCAGTATACGTTTACCCCTTTTTCGGGCTGGGATGGATTATTTACGAAAAAGGAATACCCTAGCCTATCGCGACTAGGAGGTTTTCTTCGAGCATTTTTCTACCTTTTCGGTCCGAGGGACTATCTACAAAAAAGGGACCGCCGAGTTTATTTTTTTGTTGTTCCTTTTCAAACTTAAATATGAAAAGACGCCGAGTTCTTCCTTTGTCAGACTCGTTAAACTCGATGACATTGGATTCGAACAATGACGTTTCTAGGTTTCTCCTTCCTAGGGCTCATAAATGTACTAGGATGGATTCGCCCAAAGGGCGGACTTATATTACAAGCATATGCTATCCCCTTCAAGCTTGTTATCAAAAATAATTGGGGTACTCGCCAGAAATGGTGGGGGAAAAATGGAACTAGCATCATTGTCGTGTCGGCAGTATGTCGCTCTTGAACATGGCACTTGTCTGCATTCATGTCGAGTTGGGGACATCTCATCTCGTTCTTCACTTGCCTCCGTGGGTTTGGATAATCCCTTTTGACCTCTCATCTGTTCATTGCCTCGTCACCATGACCTCTGATCCGTTGATGTCAAATACTGCCAAATCCACTATTGTGTTGTTATATGTTCAAGAGAAGTTGACCTCTGCAAGTATCAACCTTCCTTTGATTCTCATATGATCCTAATTCACAACAAAAACATCATGTTCCTTTGTCTCGTGTCGATGATGTGGGAAACATTATGGCCCACCTTCGATCAAGGTCACTTCCTGTCGACTTCAGCTCATTATCCAGGAAGCTGATCTAGAGACTCCCTTATGGTACCTTGGAGCCTGCATGCATCAATGGCAAGTTCATCGCATTCGACGTGAGGTTTTCATCATTGGCCTCTGATGGAGTGATTCTACGGGTGTTCGATGCCAGCTCATTGATTCACATGTCGTAGATTATACCTATAGTACCTTGAGGACCATTTTCATTATTGGTGGTTCCTCTCGCGTCTGTTAACAACTTTCATCATTGGCTGGTAATCAGACGATGTTCTTGCATGTTCGACTTCAGCTCACATATTCGCATGCTTGAACTTGTACTTTGTTCAGGTCGAGATGGAGCGCAAGACCCTGGATTGTGTCTGTTGTAATCCAGGCTGCGATTTTGTGGATAATTACATGACTCATAGATTGGATGGCTGCGACCATACCTGAGTCTATTCATCGATCCTCTCTGAATGGCTGCATCCATGCCTTGGATCTAGATTATTGTATACTCTGTTATGGATGGCTGCGCCCATAACACGCACATATATCATGTATCTGAGACATCAGTTGTACTTCGCTCCGCAGGTTTTCCAATGGCAGTGTTTTCAGTCGGCATTTTCTCGTAAAGCATTTCACCCCTCTCTCTCTCTCGGGCCTCATGCTTTAGGGGGCATCTGTTACACAACAATTTTTCACCGTCCCTTCCATTCCCCATCCCGCATATTGGAGGGCTCATTCCGTGACTTGTGAGCAGAGACAAGACTTGAAAATACCTTCATTGCATCCCTCTCAAGATGAGCTTTCATTGCCCTGAAGACATCTCCCTGCAAAAAACCCTAAAAATAGCTTCTTTTTCCATTGGCCCGGTTCCACAGTTCAGCCCTCGCGCCAAGGGGGAAAATCCTCCAAATACGGCGTGCCAATTGGTGCTCTGTCATAGAGTCGCACCCGTGCCAACCATATTAAGAGGTGTTTAAAAAAAATAAAAGGCGGAAGTTTCATCCTAACAAATTCCTGGACTGATTTCTATCTTGAGTCGGGAGGTTTGGCTATGGATTTCCACAGAGAGGAAGTGGTTTTCCACCTTCATGGAAGCCTTTGATGATAGTCAATCCCATAATTGTTAGGGATCCCAACCTCCTTCCTCGTACTAATATAAAAGCTTGCCCATCTCCTTTGCAAGCTAGTTCCCAAGAGCTTTCACATCCTTATGCTGCAAGAGCCTCTTGATTCCCTCAAGGCCGTGTCCAAGCAAGGAGACCAGTCAAGTCACATCCGGAGAGTGTTTGTCCCATCCTTGACAAAGCCTTGCATTTATTGGCCAGGCCGACGACCGCCAAAGGAGAAAGCCGCCAAGCTATTGTATTTCTTCTTTTGACTCATTAATGATAAGCGACTATTGGTTATGGTTCCACTCTTGTTCTTAATTATGTTCATGAGTTATGTCCTCTTTGACTGACATATAGTTGTATATACTGGATTTTATGCTTGCGTTTGTGCTATTTCTTGCATGTGCAGGTGTCCGATCACGGAGATCGTGAGGATTGTGATCTGCCAGGGCAAAGGAACGGGACCACTACCTCTTCTACAAACAACAGCGTTGGATTCCAGGTAAGCCTTCATCGCAAGTCGGTTTATTTTCAATTAGGAACCTGCACTGTAGCATGTTTGATTGTTGCTAGACCCGATCTAGGCTAGTAGGGATCGCCTCTGTCCGCAGAGGGGATTTACCTCTTCAACAATTTGGCGACTCCGCTGGGGACTCAACTTGTTGTTTGATTTGTAAGCTATAGACGGAGCCTGAAGTGCAGCCAGATAGCCTTCGAAACGCTTTTGCTCTGCATTAGCGGAGTAGATCAACACTGCTTCAGTCAATATCCGGTTTAGTTTACGGACTAAACAACTTGGAGTGTTGTCTTCTCTTTTAGGTCAATTTCTCGGCCTCGCTTGCTTGGTCAGCTCTTTGGACTGGTTTTTCTGTTTGTTTGGCTTTTTTTTAGCCTTGTCATCACTTGTTTGTGTCTGAGATTGCTTGTTTTTCATTTTCCCATAGTGAACTCGGCTGGCGCGCTTTTTAGTGTGACAGTCGCGCCCATTGGCGCAGGTTGCCTGTGTCTCACCCGCGCCATTTCCTTTCTGGCGCTAATTTCAAGCTCACAGTCGCGCCAATCTTGTGAGCTATTAGGGTTTGCTGTGTTTCATGCTTTCTGGGACTGAATTGTGATTTTGATCTTGTTTTTTTGGCTGTTTGAGTGCACTGGAGTCTAGTTTGACTGATTGTAACCTCCATCCTTTGGTTGTTTGCCTATTTCTTTCGATTTTGCATTCGAGACCTAGGGCATCTAGGTGCTTTTGTGAGTCGAACCTCCCTTGGGACTTTTTGGTTTTCGTTCGTTCAGTCGACTTTGGGATTGCTTCCTTACATTCGTTTGACAGCTGTCTATCATTTTATAGCGCTTTTTGAGTGACTGATTTCGTTTTCATTCGAATTTCGCTTTGCTTTGTTTTGGGCCTAGATTACACGACTCATTAGTGTCTTTGGGACTTTTCTTGGTTTTGAGAGACTTTTGGTCGATTTGGGATCTGATTGTTTGTGCCATTGAGTGAAATCTGCTTATTTTTGCTCTATTATTATCATTTCTCAAATTGCTTATCATTTGTTTTCGGTTTGCTTAGTGCATCTAGCTCTAAAACATTGAAAATATAAAAAATCTCTTTTGCTTGATTGATTAGTGAAAATTAAAATCTTTTCGACGTTATTAGTAATTAGTGACTTTGAAGGAAAAGTTTTAGTTTCATTAGCTGCATTAGAGATATCACTGATTGTCTTCCGATCATTTTGTTTGTGTAAAAAGCTCTTAACTCTTCCATAGCTAGCTTTCATCGAACGAAATGATATACTGTGGCATGTAGTTTTGCATTTTAGGAGATTTTTGAGACATCACATTCGTTAGGGCCTGAAAAATGAAACGTAATTGAAGATCAACTTTAAAATTTACTCAATTTACACTAAGGCAGCATTGAAATCTAACGAAACACATTTGGAGGTCTAGGCTAGAGACGTGTTCTGGTGTCTTAAAACCTAGTAGCTGTCGTTCGCCTCTTGGCTTTAGACAGCGCTAGTACGGACTTGTGCTCCCTGTACCATCGCGTATATAAAGGGAGACCCCACTAGGTTTCAATCCTTTATTCATAGGAAGCTGAGTCCGCCGTCCTATACCCGTGATACACCGAACACAGCATTCGGGGAGATTGCCTGCACGTACAGAAAGTCCTTGGTTGATTTCTCTTTCATTATTGAAACCAAGGTGTATATTGCAGTTCACGGTTATTTGGTACACCCTTTTTGCCTAGTATTCCTGAGTAGTCATTTGATATTTTCTGACTCCCTAAATTTGAAAGGATCACCAAGAGCTTGTCCTTTCACGCTTGTGTCAAATCTAAAAGAGATAGAGTCACCTTTTCGACCGTTTCTCGACTCTTAAAGCATGAAATGGTGGAGTTTCTTATTTTTCAATGTGGTAAAAAATTAATCATCCACGATCACACGCCTTGTTAAATTCTGCTTGTTGACCGTTTGATTGTGTTTCTTGACTCTTTTTCAGCCTGTGTGTGTGTTTGATCTTTCTCTCTTATCGTTGCTACCACAGTGGCAGAACCTTTAGTTTTGTCTACTGGTAGTCCTTATACGGACGATTCATCAAAGGTCTCCCAATCCTCTGCTAAACCACAGCAGCCTATCATTTCCGAGTTTCCTGACGGGGGACCGGTTCTTGCTGAGAAACCCTTTGGGGGACCAGTTGAGTTCAATTGGCCCTTTTCTGACCCTTTTTCTGAATTGAGATTAGGAGCTGATTTCCTTTCTCTTACATCGGGTTCGCCTTTTATAGCTGCTGTTTTTCCTCCTAGTCCTCGCCGTCTATTACGACATTTAGCAGTAGGATCAAACATGAGTGATTCTAGTGAGGAAATCCCAACGTCTGGTGAAGACTATCAGCTCTTCCCACGAAGATTATTTCCAGGAGACGAATCTGAACCTGCGATCATGTCATCATTCGGTCTCTCATTGCCAGCAGGGTACAGATCCCTGGGTCAGATCATTTCCATCGTCGCCTCTATGGGAGTCTCAGATCCTTCTACGAGGCTGGTTGCTCCTTCATTGGGGATGTCTCCTCAGACACCCGTCACTTCTGTACCCGCTCGACCCACTGTCTGTGTGGCTGCCTCTGCACCCGCTGTTACGGCACCCTCCATGAGGGCTATGCCGCCTCCTGAAGACGTTTATTTAGCGACTGCTATACCGAAGAACATCTCTCCGGAGGAGTATCGGTTGTCCCTACAATAGCCGAACCCCGAGGTTGGACCATCCTCCCAAGATCCCAACTGCTCTTATTTTTCGCACTATGCACAGGATGGTACACCCGTGTATGCTTTTCCAGATCAGTATGATGAGCACGGAGACATTTTACGTCTACCCGCTCCTGAGGCTCACCTCCATGCTCAAGTTTTACCTTATAACCAGGCTTATAACCCGCAAGGGCAACCTTTCCAAGGCCAACCTTCGGGCCAACCTGGCTACCCTTATGACCCACAGGGGCAGCCCGTGCAAGGCTATCCTGCGGGCCAGCAAGGGCCATCGTACGGTCCGCAAGGACAGTATTACAACCCTTCCGGTCAACCCGTGCAGCCTCAGCCGGGGTACCAACCGGGACCGGTCTATGGTCCTGGGGGGAAAATCCAGCCTTCTCAGCCTATGCAACCGCAGTATCCTGTTATTTCCAAAGTTGCATATCATCCGGGACCATCCTACGGTCCTGCTCCAGGTCAAACCGGTTACCAGCAACCACCTGGCTCTATTCCTCCACCAGGCCAACCGGCCCATCCGGTACAACCTGGTGTTCCGCCTCGAGGCCAACCGGCCCATCCGGCACAACCTGGGGATCCTTTTCAGCCGAGTCAAAGTGCGCAACCGGCACAGCCTGTCTATCCAGGTCAACCTGTTCACTCGGGGCAGCCCGTTCAGCCGGGTCAACTTGTTCACTCAGGGCAGCCCGCTCATTCCATTAACCCTGCCCAACAGCCGATTTATTCGATGCTGCAGCCAAATCAACAGCTACGCCCTAGTTATCAGGCTCCGCAAGGTTCCACCTATCAGCAGCCGACTCATCCTCAGGGTGGTTATTATCCTCATGGTCAGTCTCAACCGAATTATAACTAGCCCCGAGGTTCTCAGTTTTATCCTCATCCACCCGGTTCTACCTATACTCAGCAGCCAAATCAAAATGCTGCTTACACTGGGCCAACATATAATCAGGGTCTGTACTCTAGTTATCAAGCCCCACACACTGGTTACCAGCAGCCAAATCAGTCTGGTTATACGACCTACACCCCCTACAGTCAGAATCCTACGGGACAGAACCCATGGGGGCAAGGATATTCCGAACCAGTGTGGAGTATAGGTATCGGTCCTCATCCTGGGCATGGCATGCCGGTCAATCCGCCATATCCGTTCCTGGCCACCTTGGAGTTACCAGATGTTTCAAAATTGACCAATGATCCGATTTTACATAATCCTTATTGGCCTTCGGTTCCTACCAAGATACCAGGTGATTGCCCTAAGTTTGAGGGTAAAGCTGGGGAGGACCCCCAAGCGCATGTGATGACGTATCATCTTTGGTGTTCGTCCAACTCTTGGGTCGATGATTCAATTCGTCTGTGCATCTTCCAGCGCACTTTGAATGGAGCTGTTGCTAAGTGGTACATCGAGTTATCCCGTGGCATCTTCCAAGATTTTAATTCCTTAGCCATGGCTTTTCTGACGCACTTTCAGTTACCAGTTGGCTATGAAGCCGGGCACACCTCCTGACTTCTTTGAACCAGGACAAAGCCACTCACATTTCTGATCACATTCATGAGTGGCGGCGCCGTCGTCGACTGATCAAGTTTCATATACCTGATCAGATACTAACTCATTGGTTCACCACCTCCTTCGTGAACAAAATCACCCAAGATATTGCAATGGGAGCATGTGTGACGGAGGAACAAGCCATTGCGCGTGCCCAATATCTGGATCTTGTGTATTCTCAGTCCGGCACACTTTATGATATCCTGCCTGATGCTCCACGGTCCGGAACCTCTAAGGCTCCACCTACCCCCACAGTGGATGGTGTCATTGGTTCCGTGTCTCAGAATTCGAAGAAATCTTCGAATGGGAAGCATAAGTCTAACTCATCCAATAATTCTGCTCCTCCCGCCCCTACCGATTCTAGAAAAACCGTGGAGGTTAACGCCGTTCAGGCCAATCCTACGGAGAAAACCTCCAAAGGGAAAAAGAATGGCAAAGGTAAATCTAAATCCGACGCCCCAAAGCCAGAATCCAAACCTCGCACTGAGGATGGTTCTCAGTGTAAACCGAAGTATCCCTGCCTCATTTGTGAAGGAGACCATTATACCAAAGATTTTCCACGACGATATGAGGTTAGTCAACTTCTCAAAGGCTCTAAAGGGACTCTGGCAGTTCTTAAAGAACCATTCCCATCTCAGCAGACCTAGATGGTTGAACAACCTTCACCATCTGCACCATTTGGGTCCCAAGTTTTTATGATGAATGGTGTTGCACCTATCTCTGTTGCCACACGTTCGAAGGATTACAACGAATTGCGGCAGGCACCTGGGAAGGCAGTTGCAGATGGACCACCTCCCCCACCTGTCTCCGGTTCGTTGGAAATCAAGAAGCCTACTCCTGAACCTGTTGTGAAGCCACCTTCCAAAGGTGTTCTTCGAAGATCTTCTTACAATCCGAATTCCCGTGCCGCTCAGCACTACAACATTGTTGAGGATTTGGCACATGCGCCTTCTGCTATGTCTTCACTAGAATTTCTTCAAAGTTGTCCTTCACAACGGAAGGCTTTATTGTCTGCCATCGGCGGCATCGATCCCACCAATTCGAGTCTTCTCACCTTCGACTTAGAGAATTTCACCCCCCGACTTCCACATCAGATTGCTCTTGTTATTCAAGTCAGGATCAACGGCCTTAACATCCATAGGGCCGTTGTGGATGAAGGTGCCTCTACCTGCGTCATGTCATCCGCTTGCTGGAAGGCCATCGGCTCTCCGGCTCTTTCGTCATCTCCCAATGCCCTAGAGACATTTGATGGTCGGGAATCCAAACCCCTGGGTGTTCTCTAGAGTTTAGCGATTACTTTACAGGGGAAGACAGTCAATGTAGAAGTGGAAGTGGTTGACGCCAAGCTCAACTACAATATACTTCTTGGCCGCAGCTGGAATCATGCCATGCTATGCGTGCCATCCACCTTTTTTCGACTTCTTAAGTTCCCTCACGAGGGAAAAATTGTTACGGTGGATCAGTTGTCCTTCTTCACCTCCACCTCCGAGAACAACATTCCATACGTGGATCAGATCCCAAATCCCCTTGATAGTGTAGGGCCCGGTCTCTTCAAAGACCCCGTCCTCATGGGTATTTTTCCCGCACCACCACCGCACACCGCTCAAGTTAACATGATTTCCAGGTCTGATGACCCCTGGCTCATCCCTACACCCCGACGGTGTTTGTGATGGAAGGGAATCGATACCCTTGGGTGTTCTAGGGAGATTAGCTACTTTGTGAGGTGATGGCTTGCTGTCCCCGATCCTCCACCTCCTCAGCATGCTCCTTTGAGCATGGCTCTAGATGTCTACTCTCAATCCCCCTGGCTTGGTCAGGCCGATTCACCTGATCCTCTAAAAGAGACTTTTCCTTCCGATGAATCCATCATTGAAACTATGTCTCTTGAGGAGCTGCCTTGGGGCGATGGACATCATCGTTCCTCTTTCATGCCTAGCTTGGGGGCTATGTCAGATTGTCTAGAGCATTATGCATCTCAGGTTCCTACTCCTCCT
Organism: Pinus albicaulis; assembly: GCA_034641835.2. Taxonomy (NCBI): domain Eukaryota; kingdom Viridiplantae; phylum Streptophyta; class Pinopsida; order Pinales; family Pinaceae; genus Pinus; species Pinus albicaulis. Next base: position 155,807 of record MU968496.1, read on the forward strand.
CTCCAAACACCCATCTTGACGCACGAGGTTTTTTCGGAGGGATACCTGAGTAATATCACTCAAACCATCCCGATCAACATCTCCATTAAACGGGGGGTCGTTGAGAATATTCACGTGGGAGTGACTTGTTCTCCTGATGAGATTCAAGTCTATACTGATATTTTTAAATAATTCATAGATGTGTTCACCTGGTCTTATGAGGAAATGCCTGGGATCGATCCCAATATCGTAGTGCATGAGATTCCAACCTACCCTGGTGCGAAGCCCGTGTGCCAACACTTACGCCCCATGCATCCTCGTAAAGCCGCTGCAATTAAGGCAGAAGTTGAAAAAATTCTGAACGCGGGCTTTATTTATCCCATCCCCCTCACGGAATGGGTTTCCAACATTGTCCCTGTCGATAAAAAGCAAGGTACTATTAGGGTCTGTGTTGATTATCGCGACATCAATCGCGCATGTCCAAAGGATAACTATCCCACTCCATTCATAGACCAGATCATCGACGAATGTTCCGGAAGTGAGATTTATTCCTTAATGGACGGTTTCTCAGGATATAATCAGATCAATATTGCACCTGAGGATCAACACAAGACTACTTTCATCTGTCCATGGGGTACTTTCGCGTATAAAAAGCTCCCGTTTGGCTTGAAGAACGCTGGAGCCACTTTTCAGCGTGCAATGTCTTACACTTTCCATGACATTCGCCATATCGTTCAGCCTTATCTGGACGACTTGCCCATTTCATTGTTGGGCCAAAAGACCTACGAACACCTCACGAGATTTTCTGCAGTTGTAAACCAGCTACACAAGTTGAGGCTTAATCCTCATAAATGCTTCTTTTGCGTGGACTCTGGTCGTCTCTTGGGATTCATAGTCTCCAAAGACGGAATTCGCCTTGACCCTTTAAAATTTGAGGCTATCATCAATCTCCCATCACCCTCCTCATTATATCAGTTGCAGAGTCTGCAAGGAAAAACAAACTTCCTTCGACGCTTCATCCCGAACTATGCGGAGGTGGCTAAAGGATTCACGCGCCTCTTACCTAGAACAGACGGGAATCTGAATGGTAGCCCAGATCGGTCGCAATCGCCGTCAGAAGTTCGCACGCAAAATGAACCACTACTGCTCTTCAGTGAGGTAAATAGTGAAAAGTAATTTTATTTTTACCATTTGACATATTTATAACTTTTTTGAACTCAAAATATGTTTTGAAAGTTATTTTCTGAATATTTTAATATATTTTGTCAAAAATGGGTTTTACACTTGCTTTTGGTGCAGCAACAGGTTTTTTACGCAACTTAAATGGTGAAACGAGTTGTATTTTATACTTTTTCGGACTTAAGTTAAATAGAAAGTCACTTTAGAAATCTCTTTCGGCTCTTTTTAACAGCTCTCTGACATGAATATATTAACATGAGGCTCTTTTAGTTTCGATCTTGTTAAATTGGACAGGAATGAAATCACCAATTATCGTTTACCCCTTTTTAGAGTGGGGATGGATTATTTACGAAAAGGAATACCAAATCAAATTTACGACTAAGAGGTTTTCTCGGATATAGTTTTCTACCTTTTCGGATCTGAGGGTCTACTTACGAAAAGGGACTTACTAGATTTTTCTTTTCCGCTTCTTTTCAAACTCTCTAAATATGAAAGATGTTGAGTTCTTCCTTTGTCAGACTCGTTAAACCCTCATGACATTAGAGATAGTCACCATGACGTTAACTGAGTTACTCCTTCCTAGGGCTCATAAAATGTACTAGGATGGATTTGTGGGCAGACCATATTACAAGCATATACTGTCAGCACAAGCTTGTTATCAGATCCTATTAGAGTGTACGGAAAATAATTGGGGGGAAAAATGGAATGACATCAGTATCGTCTTTCAGCGATCTCAATACTTATGCACGTAAGTAGCCGGGTTGGGGACATCTCATCTCGTCTTTCACTTGCCTCCATGGGTTTGGGTGATCCCTTTTGACCTCTCATCCGTTCTTTGCCTCGTCACCACGACCTCTGATCTGTTGATGTCAAATGCTGCCAAATCCACTGTCGTGCGACCGATATGTTCAAGAGAATTTGACCTCTGCAAGTATCAACCTTCCTCTGATTCTCATCTGGTCTGGATTCACAAAAAAAATTATGTTCCTCTGTCTCATGTCAATAATGTGGGAAACACTATGGCCCACCTTCGATCAAGGTCACTTCCTGTCGACTTCAGCTCATTATCCAGGAAGCTGATCTAGAGACTCCCTTCTGGTACCTTGGAGCCTGCATGCCTCAATGGCAGGTTCTTCGCGTTCGACGTGAGGTTTTCATCATTGACCTCAAATCAACAGGTGATTCTGGAAGTGTTGGCGCCCAGCTCGATGTGATTCACATGCATTGGGTGTACCTATAGTACCTTGAGGACCATTGTCATTATTGGTGGTTCCTCTCGCGTCACATTAGTGACTTTCATCGATGTTGTCAGTTGATATTCTTTCATGTTTGACTTGACTCATATTCGCATGCTTGAACTTGTACTTTGTTCGGGTCGAGATGGAGCGCAAGACCCTGGATTGTGTTTGTTGTAATCCAGGCTGCGATATTGTGGATTATTATGATTATTTACATGACTCACTGATTGGATGGATGCGACCATACCTGAATCTATTTATCAATCCTCACTGGATGGCTACGTCCATGCCTTGGATCTGGATTATTTCATACTTTGTTATGGATGGCTGCGCCCATACCACACATATATATCATGTATCTGAGACATCAGTTGTACTTCGCTCCGCAGGTTTTCCGATGGCAGTGTTTTCAGTCGGCATGTTCTCGTAAAGCATTTCACCCCTCTCTCTCTCTCAGGCCTCAGCCTTTCACGGGCATCATTACCTGTGCTTTGTCACCGTCCCTACCATTCCCCATCTCGCACATTGGAGGGCTCATTCCATGACCTGTGAGCAGAGACAAGACTTGAAAATAATTTCATTGCATCCCTCTGAAGATGAGCTTTCATTGCCCTGAAGACATCTCCCTGCAAAAAACCCTAAAAATAGCTCTTTTTCCATTGGCGCGGTTCCACAGTTCAGCCCTCGCGCCAAGGGGGAAAATCCTCCAAAGAGGGTGCGCCAATTGGCGCTCTGTCATAGAGCCGCACCCGCGCCAACCATATTAAGAGGTGTTTTTTAAAAATAAATGGCGGAAGTTTCGTCCTAACAAATTCCTGGACTGATATCTATCTTGAGTTGGGAGGTTTGGCTACGGATTTCCATAGAGAGCAAGTGGTTTGCCACCTCTCATGGAAGCTTCCTTGATGATAGGGCCAATCCCATAATTATAGGGATCCCAACTCCCCTTCCTCCATCT
>JAXQQM020080569.1:0-17247 GCA_034641835.2 Pinus albicaulis
TCCTTGTTTAGTTATGATTACGAAGGGTCGTCATCCTCACCTAAAGGGAATCATATATTCAGAGGCCAGCGCCACGGTAGAAATGGCGAAGCTTTCTTTGTTTCTTTATTTTTTTTGAAAATGAGGTGGATTACATCTTATTTGCTTTTCCTCAGGTGCCGTATAGGGCACGTCGAGGTTAATAACAAAGAAGTTAAAATTTATATTGAAATTTAATATATTTATAAATGTAAAATTGGATATCTCTTAAATTAGAAATACTCTGGAATAGTTAATTAATTTAAAATTATATTTTGTTTTATTTTATTTTTTCTGTAAAAATGTAAATTTGATGGACAAAAACCAAATCATTTTAAATTATACTTATTTTTAAAAAGAATTTTCATTAGAAAATGTTGAAAATAATTTTTTTTTCTAAGAATTAATGGAGTTTTAAATATTTAGTTGGAAGAATAATATTAAATATTTATATATGTGTAATAAAAATCCAAGGAGATCTAAGCTGTCAAAATCACCTAAAGATTGTCTCGATGAACAGATAGTCTTTACACCATGGAGTATCTTAACAGAATACCCCATAAGCAATTCTTGAATGTGTTTAGTTTATTTATTAACAAAAATGTTTTATATATTTTTCATAGTGTTCCATCAATGCTATCAAAGAAAAAATAAAAAATCAACTATTTTTAAAGTACATACATCTTATTAAACTTATTAGATATTTTTAAAATTCAAAAAATGATTAAAATTGTTTACATATTAGAAATTGCATAAATAAATAAATATATGTATGATACGAATTAAAACTTTAAAAATTTGATTTTTATTATTATTAAAAAAATAAACAAATGAATGCAATAGATAAATTTCTAAAAAACAATCACGGTAACAAAAAAAACAAAAAACAAACAATCACATAACCTCTTCAAACATTAAACACAATAAATAATTAATAAAAATAAAAAACAATCACATAAATCAAGAATTCTACAATAACATAACCTCTTCAAGCATTAAACACAATAAATAATTAATAAAAATAAAGAAAAAGCTTTACACCATCCAACAATTTTATAACTCAAGGATTCTTTTGCTGTATAACCAAGTTTGCCATCAAATCCCAAATACTCTCCCTATTCACCAATCAAATTCATTTTTTTGGATTGTTCAACAATTAGAAAACATTATTTAACATGCACTAAGCCATCATTAGCTTAGTACATACTATTTTTATGCCATTAGAAAATGTGTATGGTCATCATCGTCATTACATTGTCATGGTTCATAGTAAATTAATTATTTTCTTTATAAATTTCTCAACATAATTGTTAAGATCTCTCAACTATTAGATTTTCAAGCTTTTTAATATTTTACAAAATAGATATTATATATATATTTTATAATATCTATGTTTTAGTAGTTGTGTTTTTAAAAAATTATTTTTCATTTTTTAAATATAAATCAATGTTCCAACATCACACATCACACTCCCAAAGTACAAAAATTTATAACCTCCTAATCATATTTTTTTAATCTTCTCTTATCTTATACAGTAAAAAATATCCATATGCATGGGAACTCATGATAAAGTTTTCTCACTGAATATTATAACCCATACCTGCATGGTGCCTTGTAAGTCACGCAATATCTGAGAAATCTGGAGGGATCTTGAGATTCTCAAAAGCCTCGGTCTGAGCACAATGGCGCAATAATTTCACGAGTTTTGGAGTTTAGTTTAGTTTTTTTTTTTTTTTTTTCTCCCTCTGGCATATTTCTTACTTACTCTAATATGTAAAAATCATAGTGAAAGTTCTATATTTGGAGTTTAGTTTAGTTTTTTTTTTTTTTTTCTCAAGCATATTTCTTACTTACTCCAATATGTAAAGATCATTGTCGAAGTTCTATATTTCAACGTTTACAAATTTTTTCAAAATACTAGAAATGTATACAACCAAGCATCGCAATTTAACTCAAACTTATTTCACCTCAATCCAACTAAAAACTCTTTTTCAGAAAAAATCATAAACGCTTCGCAATTTAACTCAAACTTATTTCACCTCAATCCAACTAAAAACTCTTTTTTTGAAAAATCATAAACGCTCTTAATCTAATTGAATAGAAATGAATTAATTGAAATGGAAAGATAGAAAATGAACGCTCTTAACCTAATAGAAAGTAATGCATTAATTGAAATGGAAAGATTCTCTTATCCTTTTATATATATATATAGCCAGTGTCGTGGCATTCAGGTAACGCAGATGCGAAATTCAACTTTTGTGATACCATTACTATTTTCATCCCCCAGTTTTTTCACCTTTTCACCTTTTTACCTCCAAACACTGAAATTCTTCTATATAAAGATGATTTTCTCGAATCAGATGCAATTTTCTTTAATTTGATCCCTTCTGCCTTAGCAATGGCAGATTTTAGGGTTAATGTATATGATTTTCTCCCACTGATTGTATTGCTACGGGGTTGCGCATTTACGGTTCAAAGCAGAGATGCAAAAGAGATCCTTGTGGGAGGAAACGAAGCATGGCATTTTCCCTTCACACAGAATGGGCTTCAGAGTCTGGTTTGTTTCACGTCAATGACATTTTCGGTAAGAGATGAGAAGATTCAATTATTTAGAAGCGGAATTTTTATCTGGATCCCAGATTTCAGGAATATATAGGAATCTCAAGTTAAACAATTGACCTTGAGATTCCTACAAATTCCCACAACATTTTTTATCAGCAGTTCAAAAAACCAAAACAAGTAGAAAACTGAACTGGATATATTTATGCCTGTATTGGTATGGTTTCAACTTATTATTATTCTGTTTCTGATACCCATTCCTGTGTTTTTGCAGTGTTTAAATATCATCCTCCCACTACCAACTCTTTCACTCATAATGTGTATCTGCCGAAGGCCTGCACTTCACTACAAGCCCTGCAAATGCAACACAAGGAACCAGGGATGACTTTTATTACAAATTGACAAGACCAAAACATTATTATTACGCCTACGTGAATTGATAATGGTGTTAAACAATCGAAGAAACCAAATATATATAATGCGCTAGTGTTTCATAAGAATATATAAGTTTACATGAGAATAGGAGAGTTAGAAATACCAATGAACATATTTTGTCCAATAATACATTCTCCATTAATTCCAACACTCCCTTTTAATGGAGAAAGGGTTCACTAGGACTCCTAACATCATCCTAAATAATTCAAATTTATTTCTTCCAACAGGTTTTGTAAAAATGTTTGTTGCATTATCAAAAGTATTACAGTATTCAATATAAATTTGTTTTTGACTGAACCTTGGCTCTAACAAAGTGAAGCTGCTTATCAATATGCTTTGTGTTTTTATGAAACATGGGATTGTTTTCAAGTTTGATTGAGCCTAGTTGTCACATTTGATAACTATTGCATATTTTTGTTCTTCTCCAACATCACGAAGAAGCCTCCTCAACCAAACTGCATGACACATTGCTGCACACATTGCTTGATACTCTGATTCTGCACAAGACAAGGATACCATATTCTGCTTCTTGCTGCTCCCTGTAATGACCCCGGACCCAATGTTGAATGCATAACTTGTTATGAATCATCTATCATCTATATTTCCAGCCTAATCTGAATCTAAAAAGCATATGAATCTATCGTCAATCGAATCAGTATAATTAATACCAAAGTCTAAGGTTCCTTTAATATACCTTAAGACGCCTTTCGCTGCCATCCAATGAATCTCAAGAGGTTTTGACATAAACTGGCTCAAAGCACTAATTGCAAAAGCTAGATCAGGTCTATTTGTAGTTAGATAAATCAAACTCCTAACTAGTTGTATGTATAGTGTTACATCCACCTCCTTAGAACCATCATCATTCTGAAATTTGACATTTTGATGTAAATGAACGGAGGCAACTTTGCATTGATCCATTCTGAACTTTTTCAATAAGCTCCTAACATACATTCCCTAAGACAAAAAAGTCTGGCAAGAATCCATCCAGACTTCAAGACCCAAACAATAGTGTAACTCTCCAAGGTCTTTCATCTCAAAAACCTGCGACATATGCACTTTTATTTTTTTAATGAGCTCATCATCATTTCCTGTAATAATAAGATCATTTACATATAAATAAATCAAAATAATTTGCCAATTTTCATCAAACACGGTATATAGATTTGGGTCGTTCTTGTTCCTCTTATAATTATGTTGTAAGAAAAATGAGTCAATTTATTCATACCATGACCTGGGCTCCTGTTTTAATCCATACAATGCTTTCCACAATCTACAGACTAAATGTTCATGGCCCTCTTGAACAAACCCTTGAGATTGTGTTAAATGCACCTCCTCTTTCAATTCACCATTTAAGAAACATATTTCACATCTACGTTGTGTATTTTCCAGTGATGTTTCGTAGCTAAGGATATTAACATTATAATGGTGTTTAACTTAGCTACATGGGTGAAGGTTTATTCATAATCAATACCTTATTTCTGCGAATACCCCTTAGCCACCAGCCTAGTTTTATATTTTCTATCCTACCATCTTCTTTAAACTTGGACTTGTATAACCATTTGCAAGATATGGTTTGTTTACCTTCAAGATGTTCAACTAGATATCAAGTTTTGTTTTCAAGTATTAACTCATATTCCTCTTCCATTGTTTCCCTCCATTCATCATATTCACTTGCTCCTTTATAGTTTAAGGGCTAAACAACGTTCAAGATATTTGTCATGAGGGAATAGTATTTATACCTGGCAGGTAAGCGAGTCTTCCTACCTGATCTTCTTGGTATTCGAGTGGCCTCAAATATGTTTTGATCATCCCTCAGTGGGCATGGACTGCTGACTACGTCTGTATCATCTGATTATTCCTTTTTCTGTTGTTTTTGTTGCTCATGACTGTCCCTTGTTTTATCACTTCCATATTCCACCAACAAAGGAATGTCCCACTCTTCATTTCCTTTATCAGATTTTCCATCATCAACCTTCTCATGGAATAATACATCTCTACTCACAAAGACTTTGTGAGTAGAAGGATTAAAAAATTTATATGCTTTAAACTTTGTACAATACCCAATAAAAATGCATTTAATGGCCTTTGAATACAGTTTCTTCCTATTTTGTTTTGGAATATGAGCAAAATATTTCGAGCCTAAAACTCTTAGATCATTAACTGCAGGCTTAAAATATAATAAAGTTTCAAATGGAGTTTTAAGGTCATGGCTTTTTGTTGGACTCCTATGATTTAAATACACTGCAGTATTTAGTGCTTCTTCCCAAAAACCATTAGAGAGGTTCTTACCTTTTAACATGTTGCGTGCACACTCCATAAGGGTTCTTTTCTTCCTCTCTGCAACCTTTTTCTGTTGAGGAATGTGTGGTACTTTGAGCTGATGAAATATCCCATGGTCCTTTCAATATTTGATGAAGCCACTCTGCCTGTATTCCCCCCCTTGATATGAGCAGAGAATTTTGATGAACTTCCCTGTCCGTTTTTCAACCATTCTCCTGAATTCTTCAAAGTATTCAAATGTATGCCTCTTCTTTCTAACAAAATATACCTAGGTAAATGTTGTGCAATCATCAAAACATGATAAAAAATAATATGCACCTCCTAATGACCTTTTCTGCATTGGCCCACATAAATATATATTCACAAGCTCTAGTGTATCTCTCTTCTTTCTATCTAGACTTGAGGGAAAATCATCCCTATGCATATTCTGAAGGTCACATCCTTCACAATAAGAAATCAACGGGGAGACCATTAACCATATTACCTTGTTTCTGAAGTAGCAGTAGATCATTAAAATTGATATGACCAAACCTTTGATGCCACAAATTCTCTGTTTCCATAACTATTGAAGTCAAGGCTTGGTGTAGTGCACTTCTTACATTCGGTTGTACAAACCTCTAACTCAAATACATGATGCAATTGGCTTCATATTGTCTAGAAGATATTTAATAACAAAATAAGACTTAAAAAAATCTACCTTAAGATTCTGATATGTTACCATAGAGAGAAAAATCATATTCTTTTTAATTCCTGGTACATACATCACATTTTGAATATGCCTAATAGTATCATCACATAATACCACTAGAATATTTCCATGCCCTTTAATCTAGTAACATCTGGCATCACCAATGTCGATATTAGCATCATTATTGGTCTCTTTAAAAATTTCAAACCAATGTTTGTTACCTATCATGTGAGTGGAAGCTCCATAATCCACAAACCAAGTTTTCGCTTCATCATTCTAAAAAAAGTACAAAGTCAGACATCAACAGTCTGAGGTCTCAATGCTAATCTTCATCAACAAATTTCGCTGTATGCATCGTATGCCTCTATCGATTTTTATCAAGCATCCTCTTATGGAAATTCTTACCAATGTGACCAAATTTACAAGAATAAAAACACTTAATCCTTGAATCATTTCTAGTCTAATACATACTTTGAGGTGCCTTTCTATGTTGTGTGCCTCAACTTTTTTGTCTTGCATTTTCTCTTCATATGAAAGGATTTTTCTTCTCCATTAATGCAAGATCTGAATTCTGGGGTTTCAGATTCATCTGCCTCGCTTCCTCTTATATCAATATCCCTGTCAATTATTTGAAATTGGGGGCTTTCTCCCTTGCATTCAGGCCTGTAATAAACATTTTATAATTGTAAATCATACCATTGATGGTAATTGTGATGAGATCAATGTTTGATATTGTCTCCCCTATATCGGCTAGCTTATCTCTCATCTCCTTGATCTGAAAATTGAATTCAACAACTAGTTCACTCTTCTCCATTTTGATCGACAGAATATTTCTCTTGAGGAACAATAAATGATTTTTATTCTTTATCTCATACAAATACTTGAGAGTTGTTCAAATATAATTTTCTGACTTACACTCTCTGATGTGATGGATAATGCAATATTTCACTGACAATTTCAACAAAACTTTCGCTTTGTTCTCCCTCTTCTCCCAATCTTGAATTGATGTAGTTGTTCTACCTTCGGTGGAAGTCTGCTTTAATTAATCCCCAATTGCAATCTCCCATGAACTTTACCACTCAAGAAGAGTCTACAACTTGAATTTCCAATTAGAATAATTGGACCCATCAATCTTATTGTTCTCGTTCAAATACACCTTATCCATCTGATTATTCATCATGATCTATGGATCTGCCTCAAGATACTCAACCCACAATAATCAATGATTTCAACAAAAAACAGAAGTGATCTTACAAAAATATTGTTCAACAAAATATATTTACACCAACATACCAAATAAGAAATCCGGTGCCACATCGGTTGAACTCACAGAGTGATCTCGATTTCAGAACATGTGATCTACCTCGTAATAAACACAATGATATCGACAAGGGATCTTGTTGCAATAAGATCTCACGGTCTCAGAAAATAGACTCGGCCACCAAATGTGCAATCTTGACCACCAGATACACACTATAGGCCACAACACTGAACACACTTCCTGAAGGTCTACAAAATCTTCCTCTGCCCTTGATTAACACTGAATTTCCACACACTTCAGGTAATTAAGAAAACTTACATAACTACCAATCTGAATTACAGGCCTTAGCATGTCATAAATAAAAAACTCACCGAAGAGGATCAGTGCTCATTGGCGCCCTTTCACTGCGTTCCTGGCCGTGCTATCGAAATCAGTGATGATCAACACTGGTTTGAACCCTAAAACTAGTGTTGATCAACACAATTTTGACCCCAAAAACTAGCGCTGATCAACACAGGTGTGACCCTCAAAAGTAGTGTTGATTGTGCTTCCTCAAATATTTAGTTCTCTATCACAAAATAAATTGAACCATCCACCAAGGCTCTTCAATTTTACAACCAACAGGGATTATGACATGATGATCCACCAAGGCTCTCGAACCAGCCACCAATGCTCTCGAAATGAACCAGCCACCGAGGCTCAACACAAGTTCACCAATTTCGCTACTAAGGCACTTCAACCACCAAGGCTCCAAACTGCCACAAAGGCACATCAACCACCCAGGGCCACAAATATTCCACTAAGGCATACCAGCCACTAAGGCTCACCAGCTACCAAGGTTCACTAGCTCTAATACCATGTTAAACAACGGAAGAAACCAAATATATTCCAAAACTACCAAGGCTCACTAGCTCTAATATATAAGTTTACATGAGAATATGAGAGTTAGAACTAACATCTAGAAAATAGGAACTAATTCCTAATCTAGGATACACGCACAACTTATGACCAGAATATCTCCAATAATACATTCTCCATTAATTCCAACAAATGGTACTCATTGTGAGCAAGGTTTCATGAAGTCTGACATTAAAGAACCTCATTATTAATGCAGGATTTCAATTTTTTTTCTTGTAAGATAAAAGGGAGGTGGAGGGAGAGAAAATGGAATTTATTCTGAAAGAGTAAATGGCAGTGACATAAATGATATAATTAGGAGAAAGTTTCTATGTTTGGTGGTTAGAATTTCTATTACTTTTTAGCTGATGGGATAATCAGGTGGGATATTGTTGAGATTCTATTACTTCCAACGGGGCGCACATACCCAATTGCTATGATGGTTGCTATTATGCATAGGATTTCCTATACCATTTCTCCCCATACTAGACCAACAAAGAATATAATCATTTGCTATCATTAAATATAGTTTCTTAATTGGATTATTGGTACAATTCTAGTTAGGGTCTCACTGTTTTATGCCTCCAGTATGGGTTTTCTCTTCACTTCCTACAGACTAAAGGAAAAATGTGGTACCAAATTCCTCACCATTTCTAAGGGAATTCATGGAAATAAACCGAACAAGTGTTTGAGTAACATTGAAGAAGGATAACCATAGGAGAAACATGGCTCAGAAGAGCAGAATAAGGGAAAGTTCAAATAATTACCTACAAAATTTTCATGGGTTATAATAAATATAAAAAAGGTGAACGATTGCACAAATAAAGATTCAGTTTATAGTTAAAGTAGTGACCTAATGGCGGAAAAAAATTCAATGGTATAACATCGAACCTGACAGTGCACAAGAGAACAGAGTGGCAACTGGGGAGTTCTTCCTAGAGGAAAACCTTATGAAAAAAACATTTATTATGCAAATCACATATTAAATTCTTTACGCCATTTGTGTCTCGATAATGGTGCTATGATAGGATTGAAATATCGCAAAAATATATAACCTTCTATAAAGAAGAAATATTTATAAAGAAGCATTAATATTATATATATATATATATATATATATATATATATAATAAAATTAAATAATTTTAAAATATGAGAATATACACTTCCACGGTCCATAAATATGAGAATATAAGCTTCTATAGTCCATAAATATAGTACTGATATTTTTGAATTGTATTTGGAATGAAGTCACTATCGACTCTCCCCATATACAATACAGATATCTAAAAATATCTATACTAATTTCAAAATAATTAAAATTATATATTCTATTTATATAAATTATCTTTTTAATCGTTATTTTAAAATTAATTCTAAATAACAATTTCATGAAATTTATGATTTTGTGATTGATTATAGCTATTTTCACATAGGTATTTTCACCCAAAACCTTATTGGTAAAAAATTACTCTTATCCAATGTCACCATTTTCTCAAACAATTATCGTGCATATTTTAATGCTAATATAAGTATACACCACAGAATAATATGTGTGTGTAAATATTTCTATTTAAACCATAAATATTAATAGAGGTTTTTACATCAAAGTTATAGGTCTATTCATGGTTGGTAATATTACATTGGGACCAACTCTTTTCCAAGTGTATTTTCTAGCTATTCCACAATCAAAATTCTTAACTATGAGCTTATAGATAATCAGGGTCGGATTGCTGAGGTCCGGAGTCTTGCACTCCTCTTTGACCTTCATTTTTCTTTCAGCCACCTTGAGTTTCATCCCCTCGATTTCTTTCCTCGGAGCTTCTACTTCGTATTCGAGCCTTTGTATACATTCTCTTTTCTCTAGCTGCCTCTCTTCCACGTAAATTGCATATTTATGATGCTAATATATACACATCGGAAAAATTGTGATTATGTTCCTCAATTCCCTGTGTTCCTGAGCACAAATTTCACAATTGGTTTTTCCATTACCACTATCCATCGCCCAGCTCGCTCTTGCTCCCCCAGACCTGGATCTGCAAACGCCCCAAGAGTCGAACTAGAGTGTTTCACCACCAAACTTCCTTTCCACTCATGTTGACAGTCACAAAGCTCACACACTCTTTCAGGGAACTAAGGACCTCACCTATAACGAAAAACGAAATAAACAAACCAATTCCAAGACCCCCAAGGCCAACTCCCAACTTCTTAGCCCACGTTGAATGCAACGTTGAACTAAGCCATGAAAAACTAAACTCACATAACATAAATGTAAGACACCCAACCACCCAGGCAAGAAGAATTTCCAAACAATGCCCAAGCTTCGGCCACATCCAAAGGAGTGGTGAAAATAACTCATTAGCCATGATAGCCTAAAACTCCATGCTTTGGATCATATCATTAGCCTCTATATAGCCACCCATGGTACAAATTATTATGAAAATCTTCGCCATTGTACCAACCTTTCTTACATCCCGATGCATCTTCATAATCCCCTACCTCTTACCTCATCCTTAAATCCATCACTAGGTTCATCCCATGCTCAACCTGTAAGTTTTGAAGCCTGGGGAGTAAATGTATACCCCATAATCTCACCATTCCCATTTGTCTATTGCCCAAATGTTGGCGACTACAAATTCAATAAGGACAGGGGATCTGAGAACACACGTCGGAGAACTTACAAGTACCAAGTGTAGGATGACCACATTGAATGCTCCCACACTGGAGCATGATCTTTAGACTCATCATGCCACGAGTTGTTATGGAATTTAGAAAGGAGTTAATTTTGATTTGAGAGAGGTTAAATAGTTTAACATTAGGCTGGCTATGACATGGCTTCTCAGAGTGTGTGGAAGGGGTATGGATGGGTGGGGTGCCAGGAGGGGACAAGGGACAAAGGATTGCCTTACTTTAATTTAACTATATTTAAAGTAGACCACACGTACATTTATTAATTAATAATGCCATTCAGTTTAATTAAAAATAAAAATAAAATAAAATTTAATAATATTATTAATATTAATTAATAATAATAATTAAAATTATACACTTTTAGCTATATCAAATACATTTACTAATATAATTGTGTTAATTTAATATACATACCAAACTTACATCAATTTTCTTGATTTTTTTTTTTAATTTTAATTTATTAATGTAACTGTTAAAATAAAAACCATATCCATTTTATATTATTCACGTCAAATTTCAAATAAGGGTATTGAGGGAATTAATAAAATAATATTTTGTAGGTAGAATCCAATGATATTAGATTTTTACCTATTCAAAATGTATTATTAGACTATTTGTGTTAGTGATTTATTGCTCACCTTATTGTTTGGACATACGTGCAATTTATTTGGTGAGGGTCAGAAAAACACATAACACGTCACATTAACGAAATTTTACGATTAAAATTATAATGAGGTGAATATATAGGTAGTTCAAAAAACTCACAAAATAATCCAGAAATTCTGACAAGATTATGAAAAATTATGGTAGAAACTTTTGAGAAGCCGAGTTACAACATTCAAATTTGAGGGTTCTGGTTGCCCTAGGGTTTTTTTATGGTGCTGAATCCATTTTCACCATAAAAAAATCATTCAAACACTACAACCACCTGATTTTTTGAATTTTATTTAACCAGATTCCAACAAAAAATTGTTGACCGAGCTATTTTATTGCATCGGTAAACAACTCCCTGAATATACCCGCCATGTAAATACAATTAAATTAAGAAAACTATGAAATATCTTAACAACCTAGCCCACTCCAAATTTTCTTAACAATTACATTTATATAAATTAAAAAAATTAAATCGTGCACAAAAATATTACATTCTAGGTGTGTTGGGTAGCAGAGATGGGCCGACACTGATCTAATGTAGGGACTCAATCTAGTACTTTTACAAACTAATTCAAATTTTCAAGAACAACTAATAGTTTGGGAACTATCATAATTCTATAAGATATGCACGGCTATAGGGACTTTTAAAGGCATCAAACTTGAATAAGAAAACAATGGAGATTGCCTTAGCATCATGTTTGCACATGCTTCCTTCCATAAAAAATATGCAACAACTGAGCGAGTACAAAATTAATTTTAAAGATAGCCATGGCCAATACTGGACTCTTCAAAAAGGGAAATATACAGGTCGATCCCAATACTAATGAAGGGATATAATTTTTTTTCCTATTCATGTGGAAAGCAATATATTAGTGAAATTAGAACATAATTTCACGTCAAAATTTTAAAGTAAATAGTGTTTCCCTTAAACATTGTATAAGTAGGCACTTTGTTTAATTAGAAAAATCTAAGCACACAAAATACAAATAGACATCCTCGACAACACCATCTCAGCAACCTCCACCTCTCTAAAACTGTTTTTGTCCTCGACAACACCATCTCAACAACCTCCATTGCTAAGACACATACCCATATATCGATACCCAGATAACTCTTCCCATGACCTTCTCCATGCCCAAATCTCATCCAAGTCTATAAGAACATCATGTGTTGGATCCCCTAGTGGTGGTGATTAGTTGGGTAAATAATACAAATACAACATCTCCTCCACATGAACGCATGCATCTCGCATCATCATGACTTTCATCACATATTGTTGTCAATCACATCCATCTTGCACCAAGTGTCTACTCATTATATGAAGAGGAATCAATGCCATTAGTAGAAGACAATGACCCTCGTCCACATGCTAGTCTAGGAAGATGGAAGGGATGGGGAAGTCAGAGGCTCTCCATCCTCCTTTTCTGAAAACTCAATCCACCTATCGAGATCTTCTTCTTCCAATCTCTTCATGTATGTTTCCCAACTTTCCTCCTGAATCTTAATTTTCATATCCTTGTTTTCTTCCACTTCCTCTATCCTTCCTATCAAATCTAGGATACTAACATACATTTCTCTCATAACATTTTCCCGCTCCATGATTTTTGGCTCTAAAATGGAAAATCTCTCATAGAGTTCCTCATCCTGCTTGACGTATTCCACATTCATTTCTATCAATTTACACCTGGTTGTCATAGCTGCCACAGTAGGAATGCCCAATGGCTCATCCTCTCATCCATCATAAATTTACAACTTCTTTATATGTGATACAATCATAGCCTCATATTTCTTCATAAATTTAATCCCTAATATTGCTTCATAGTCATCCATCCTCAAAATTGTGCAATTGACCTTCCCATGCCACTCAACAATGCACACCTCCACATTCTCTGCCATGCCAATAACTCAATCTGGTGGAGAGTTTACTACTTTCAAGTGAGCTTGACTTGGAGGAAAATTCAACCCAATCTTCCTCATTGCTTCTTCCCTGATGAAGTTATGAGTTGAACTACTTTCCACCATCATGAGCAATGTGCCCTACCTAATCTTCATGTCAAGATATTCCAGTTTGTTTCTCTCAAGATCAAGCCTTGGGACAACTTCCACAATTGTTGCAGCACCCAATATCTGCATCATCCTAACCACTGGTTCCCCTTTATTCATCTTCACATTAGATTGTGTTGCTTCTACCACTGTTGGGCTTGAAGGAAAATTATTCACCATGTGGTCCTCTCAGCACGACCAACATTTCAGAGGTTTCTTTGTCTTCGAATTTCCACTCAATTTTGAATTTTCATCCTTTGTCTTCTTCTCTTTCAATTGATCAAACTTCCCTTTCTTCTCATCAGTGTCTTCATCATAATTGTCTATCAGCCTATGAAATGAAACAAATTCTTCTGCCATTGTCTTGATATTTTTCCTCTTCACCTCATTGTGTGCCTAAGGTTTCAATCCAATAATGAAGTTGAAAACCTTGTCTCTCTTCACCATATCAGGTAATTCTGAAATCAAACTTGAGAAATCTCGTTGATATGTCTGCAGACTCCCTATTTGCTTAATATATTTTATCTATTTTCTCACATCCCAAGTCTCATATTGTGGGCTAAAGTGAGTTTCAAAAGTTTCCTTCATTTATTCCCAAGTAGAGATGCCATCAACATCACCATGTGCAATATGGTCTCATTTCCTTCTCCACCACATCTTTGCATTCTTTTTAAGGAATTGAGCAACTACCTTCACCTTGGATTTTTCATTAGGAATCCCCAAGCATTTCGAGTATTGATCCACATCCCATAAGAAATTTCCAAGTACCTTTTCACTCCTTGTCCCATCATAAGAATCAGGTTCCTTAATTTTCACATGAGCAGCCCCTCCAACTGATCCTTTCCCAATTTCTTTATTCAAGATAACAATCCTTTTTTGAGCCTCATCATGGATTTTCTATAGCTTCATGATCTAGTTAAGCCTTGATATTTCATTTTTTCAAAATCCTTTACTTCCTTCATTGTTTTCCCATACCGCCACTCGGTGTACTGATACCACACCTTAAGCTCCTCATAAGCCTCTTCCAGCTTCGTGACCTTATCTCTAAATTTGACATTATCGGCTTTCAATGAGTCCATATTTGAAGACATTTCATCCATACTATCTAACATTTTATCCTTGAAAATTGTCTCGGGGTTCATGTTAGATTCACTTGTAACTTGAGGTTCTTCCACATTTTCATCCATTAGTTTTTCCCTTGAATTTTTCATGAGCATACATTATCTCGTTAGACTTAGGCCCTGCAAATGTGCCACTGTCAAACTCTCTAATGTCGCATTGCGACCAACTACACAATGCCCAAGCTTCAATGCCAACTGCTTGTCGCACTCCTACTTCTTCTTCAATCAAATCGGCCAGCTGTGACCCAAGATCTAATACCAACTGTCATGCCCCTACCATTTTGGTAGTCTTTCAACTATGTATATGCCGGTGCGTCACTGCCGAACTTTTTCTTTTCACCAATACTTAAGTTCACAAGCTACACATATCCAACACTTAACCAAATTTCACTAGGTGTTTATTATGCAACAAAAATCAATTAATTTATTTTATCAGTTTATCTTTCATAAGGAACAAAATATAACATTATAAAAAACATACAATATATGTGGGAGGGGAAACTCCCAATTACTTCGAGTATGCCCAATATAATAATTTATGTAATTCAATTGTAAAAGAATACTTTACAAGTTTGTGAAACCATAAAAATTTGGACATGCACAGTTCTTTCATAATTCGTGCACCTGTTGTGCACCCCTGTCAAATTACTGTGCCCAACATACGATGCCTGTGTTGTCGTGCATGCCTACACATCCTGCCGAAATTTCGTTCCTATTGTGCACGTCATGCCAAATTTTCATGCCTATTGTGCACGTCCTATCGACCCATACTGCATATGTGCATGCCTACCTAACTCTATCGTGTTACCTCTGCACGTCGAACTCACCACTCTGCCGGACTTGCACTCGGATATGGGCGGAAACGCAAGCTCGGTTACACTTTGTGAGAATCGTAGGTAGAAATTTTTTTCTAAGAATAGTTCTACTAACATTTTATAAAGTTCCTAACAACATTTTTTAGAAAGTTCGCTAAACTTTGAGTCCGCTAGATTGATCTTTATTGTGCTGATCACAAGAACAAACGTAATTTTGCCGGAGGTTTGGAAACCGCAACAGAGGAGTTCACCTGACCAGTTAAAATTTCAAGTCGATTCATGAGTTCCTGGCCTCGAACTTTGGAAGTTCGTCTAACTATTTTTTTATAAATAAATCGCCCAAGGAAGTAGTAAGGTTACCGTTTTCATTGTTGGCGCGACATTTTTCTGCTCATGCCGATTGTCGCGACAGTCGTAGTCGTCACTGAAGCTCGGTTACACTTTTGTGAGAATCGCAGGTGGAATTTTTTTCATATTTTGCCGAATATTTTATAAAGTTCGCTGAACTCAAGTAGAAACATTGAACCTTTGAGTCCATGATTAAGATTTTGCATAATCCCAAATACGAAAGACTTTAGTTGAGGTTTAAAATCTAATATAGTTCAAATGAACCCCAGTTGTAAAATGTTTAACCAGAGGCCCTACCAACTTTGTTCTACTTAACTATTTTTTTATAAATAACGCCCGCAAAGTAGTAAGGTTAATGCTTTCATTTTCTGTTGCGTTGGTCGCCGCTCTCGGTTGTCACTGCCACAGTCGAGAGATGCACAAAGAATGTTGTTAATGCGCCATCGTTAAAATCACGGCATGTTCGTCTCGTCATCGTTTACTTCTTCCATGTTTCGCCATTTAAAACATAGCCCATGAGTGGGAAACTCAAATGTCATTTTTAGATCTCTCTCTCTTTTAATCTCTGCAAATAATATTTACAATTGTCTCTAGGCTAAGTATTTGTGCTATAAAGGAGGTGTCTCTGTCATCAAAGGCACCAACACCTTGCCTCACCCAGAAAAAAATTTACATCCAACACTTCGTAGTATAGCGTCTTCCTCACTTAGGAGTGTAGCATCTTCCCCCTGGATAATCTGCTAAAATACCCAGGGGATAATCTGCTGAAAAGAGGCTTCGTGGGTACTAACCTCTATTGTCTTTGCCAGTCTAAATCAGCAACTTTTGACTATCTATTTGTTCATCGACTATTGACTATCTATTTGTTCAATGAAGGAAATTTTTCAACATAACACACTATAAATTCTTGACTTCGTGTTTACTTATTTTCTTTCCTTTAAAAATTGTCTTCACAGCAAGACACTTACATGGGTCAGTTCAGTGTGCCAACAGACCACTCACCTGTGGGTAGATATTTACAAGTTTTGACAAAGCTTTGCCAATTCGAATAGGGAATGTAGTTGCATCTATGAAGTAGATGATCAATCGAATGAGAGCTAAATTTTCTAGTTACAAAATTGCAAACAAAAAATTCAAAAGAGAAACTGAAAAGTTTGAAAAGTTAAAGTTTCAAATTTAATAAATTTAGAAGCTACTAGAAGTGAAAGCGGAGAGTTCCTATATTTTGCCTCATCTCTAAAACTTCGAAAGGATAAGAATCTGAAAACAGTTCGACTTGCGAATCAGGAAAAATCGTGTGTTGTGAATGAAATGGAGTTTATGAACCCAAACCAGGTAGTTAAATCAAACATGTTAGAAAAATAGTGTGATCTGAATTTAAATGGTGTTTAGGAACCCAAAGGCAGCATTAAATCAACTGTGTTCGATGCCATATTT